>WNWK01001175.1:0-90000 GCA_009830355.1 Cherax destructor | reverse complement strand
ACATCCGAGTTGGCATTGTGAACTGTTTAAGACGTGATCTGTGCCAACATTGGGGCTTATCCCAATCCTTCTGTAATGTTGCCGAGGTAGTCTAGACGACCAACGGGCAGTGAGTTGGCGGTTAGTTCTACAATATTCCTCCCTCTTCACAAGGGTCTTTACATTATGTGCTTCTGATGTCTCAGTGGTGAGAGCAAGATCCTAATGGTGGTGGGTTTTTTTGTCGGAATACAAGAGCGTCTGCTAAACACGGGTTTTTGTCACATGATGAGCAGTTGAACGGTTAGGCTACCCCAGTTAGGTTGTCACCCTATAAACCACAGTAGCGTCCTAAGATGGTGTAGCAAGCAGTATTAGTGATTGAATATTAGCTTTTGAGAACCAATGTCTTCAACGTTATAGTTTTTGTTGTTGAAAAAAGCTAAAAACTTTAACAAAAACCAAGGATGAACAGGATAGTAGCAAGTCAGCTTCTTTATGACAGAGAGCAAATACGTGAATGTATATTGAACAAGTTCTGATTCAGTTGTTTTTGCTGCTTAATACGCAAGAACTTTGTGAATATAAAAGGATTTTTTTTAATATTGATGTTTTAAAAATGGATGAAGAACTACTAAGTCATTCAACAGTGCTCGAGTGATCATTGTGTTCAGCAACATGATACAGTGTTATACGAAAACACAAAGATTGCTACCTATTGATGGTTCCGGGGTTACTGCCCCCGAGGCCTGGTCCCAGACCAGGTCCAGGCTACCTAGTTGCTGTCCTGATCACTCAGGCTACTTGTGATAGGAGCACGCAAACGCAAGCACTACAGCCTGGCTAATCAGGAACTGTCTGCAGGAACCCGTCAAGTTCCCTTTCGAAGATTTAAGGGTCTGTTGGTGGTTTCTCATTAGTCGTTGGTTCAGTATATAATTGTTAATAACTGTACTTCATATACGACAATGAAGCTGTCAGCCACCACAGATGTGATGCTGAAGAAAACAGAAAAAAACTCGTATTTTAACTTATTTTTAATTCCATAAGCCCAAATTTTGGAATTTTCTTAGACGTGTGTATTTTTGTACATATCTTCCTAAACATAAGTAGGTATAAGATTTTAACAGTGATATTTGTTCTTACTACGAAAAAGAGTATCCTCATTCATTCTCGCACCTTAATTAAGAAATTTCAATCCAGTTTGTAAGACAAACATTTACCTGGACCCTAATTGGTGCTTGTATAAGGCAAAACTAATAAAAAAGTCCTTATGTTAGTGCCTCATAGGGTTCAAAGTGTGCGAAAAAAAGTAAGATGAGTCTTAGTGTTACAGTGTTTATTAAATGTAGAGCGACTCTTGTATCAGCTACAAGGGGGAAGGGTGACAGGGGATCACAGCTCAATGATGTCTTCCATTCGCGTCTGTTTGGTTGGACACCGATTTTAGTTAAACTTTCAGGTAAGCCTTTGCTGTTCCTCTTGCTTCTTGCCTTATTATTATTAGTAGTAGTATTTCATCATGTATTTTCTAGTATTTCTTGTTATTCTTATTATCTTCTTGTTACGTTAAATATAATGTTCTTATTCCCTTCTTCCTTCATCATGGTAGATCAGTTCTAGAGCAGTGTTCCCTTGTGTCTCTCATGTACTTTGCATAGCATCTCTGGGTGCATATTGTTTATTACTCTCTCTCTCTTTCTCTCTGACAAATTGTACAACCAACTCTCCATTTTACACTACAGTCACATATGGACATCCTATTAGGATCCACTAGACGAGGTAAAAATAAATCTTGTTTTTAATAGCAATTCATAACTGCATTTTGTTCGTACCGTAATTGGATAATTCTGTGTAAACACCTTGATATTAAAGGAGAAGTGAGGGCAGGGCTGAATCCTCTTCTTTTGTATAAAAGTTGGAAAAGCAGAACTTATTTTGTCGTAAAATTTGAGATTAAAATAATGAATTCTAATTATGAGATAGAATAATGAAGATGATAATGATGTTTATAATGATTAGGATCGTGTTACTGATAAGTTTTTGACATTATTATTAGATTATTATTTGTTTATTAGTATTGATTGTGGGGAAGCGCAAAACCCATACGGGTCATATTGCCCTGAAAAATAGGAGATAATCAGGCTTAATATGCAAAAAGAGAGGGTATCTCCAATTCCTTGGATCAAGAACCCTTTATCGTCATCCGATGTGAGGATTGTAATTTTCGGTTCTGCTCATCACCTGAGTCGAAGCTATGATCTGACTATCTACTGTAGGGCTAAATGACCCAGGGGAGTCGCATAATTTGTTTTTAACATCTTTAGAAAACGCCGGTGGTGTAGTGCTTAACATGCTCATAGAGAAGGATCTAAACATATTATTTCGCCTTTAATATTATAACAATAAATTTTATAATAGAACCTGAATATGTGTAGCGTAACTGCACACTGCTATGATATCTGGGCTGTAAATTAGGAAGTGTATTGATCAATAAACTTTACGGTCGGGCCGGGCGGGTTGCCTTCATTAGCTTTAAAGCCTATCAACTGCACGAGGGTCATTAAGGTTGCATTTTACCTTTACGCTATTAACTGAAAACTATTTCATCCCTAAAATTAGGGATTATAATCTCTTACATGCACCGAGAGACAGGGTTGGTTGGTAAACCGGGTTTAAAGCCTATCGACTACAAAAAAAAATGTCATTAATAAGGCTGGATGTAACTTGCTCGTCACCAGTCAAGGATACGCTCATCCTAATATAGGGATTAAAGTATATATATACTGGAAGTATATATACTGAGATATGCACCTTTCCAGGTGTATATGCACTGTTGTTTTCAGAGTATGTAGATCAAGATTGATAAACTTATTTGATATAATAAAGTGAGACTTGGCTAGGCTGGTCAACTTCAGTGGAATTCTAGTGATAAATTTATCACTTCCGCTTTAGTAACATTACTAATAATTATAATAAATGAGTCGTAGACGCTCTGCAATTTTTTTCTAATAGTTTTATATTTATTTTATTTGTTAAAATATGAATACTGTAGTCTCATTCATGCAGAGCCGTGAAAATTACTAGTCTTATTTTATCTAATTTTCTAGGTCACTGTTTTTTTTTTTTTTTTTTTTTTTTTTTTGTAGTTAAAAACGGCATGAAAGTAAATTTGCCCGCTTTGTACTGCAATTCCAAAGGATAATAGAATATCCAATATCACCTTGGGCGCTTCCTTGAAGACTGTATCTGAAGTATCGAGAAAGATATGCGATGCTTGTTAGTAATAATAGTTGTGAAATTGTAAAATGAGATGCCATAACACTGTTCTGGGATTAATAACAAGGAGACAAACCATACCACGGGTTGGGCTTGAACTCGCGGTGGTCGTAAAACTCCAGACCGACTCGTTAGCCACTGGGCCAGTGGCTAACGCGTCGGTCTGGAGTTTTACGACTCACTCACCGCGAGTTCAAACCCACCCTGAATAATGGTTTGTTTACGATCATGTCATTACGATTTCGTGAGTCACAGTAACAAGAAGACAATGAGAAAAAATATTCCTCAAGTGGCTCACGGGCCTAATGTGGCCCATTTGACTGTTGAGCGCGGCCCGCATCTGATTATAAAAAAAAATTAATTAGCTAGCATACATGAACTACTAAAGCCAGAAGTGCCTAATCAATTCCCCGCCAGTTTTTTATGACTGCTAAAAAAATCTTATTCTTTAATAACTCACAGGTTATACATCACTATAAAAACGGCGTGGCCCGCGCACTGGAATTCCTCGTGGTGTTCCCCACTTTTGGGAAATAACTTGGATGCCTGTGTTCTACACAGAAATGTCTCATCTGTATTTTGTCGCAAAATGCTCTTAGTCTTGTTTATTAATATTTATCACTAATAATCAGGTTACTTTATCTTATATTTGTTTTTCATTCTTCCTTGATGCTCATTGATTCTTTATTATAACTAATTTTACCATATAATTCTCTGCTCTTTACAGTTTTTTAATGTCTGCTCACAATTTTATTTACTTCTGGCGTCATTTAGTGTTTTATTTCGCATAACTACTTACAACATTTACTTATATTTTCCCCTCTTTCCTCCGAAGTTTGCCTGTTTTCATGATATTCACCTATTTATCTCCCTCTTCTACGTTATCAAATAATATGCGTTATTCCCTGTCACCTTCGCTGGTCCGGAGTCGTTCACAGAAGCTTAGGTCGAACTGCCCAACCATGTTTTCCAACGCTACTTGGCTCTCCTGAAACAATTGGTCAGGATATTAGTACTGTAAGCTCACGACATATTAACACTTCTTTATTGGTGCTGTGATTATTATTATATTCATGGAGAAGCGTCAACCCTGCGTGGATCATACAACACATTAAGAATGGGAGGCAATCAGACGACTCCTGAAAGGGAAGGGCAGCCCCAATATCCTGGATTAAGAAAGTTTCGCCAGCATCAAAGTACTCGCTTAAGGGTTCGGTGCTGTGAACTTTCAATCTCGCGACACATGTTGTAATAAGAGTTCGTCTGGTGTTGAGTAAGATGTTCCTTCAAGGCGGAGGGATGAGGGGGAACCTTGATGCTGGGGAGGGGGCTCTTGATCCACGAAATTAAATCTTCCTTTCACGGCATCAGCCTTGATTACATCCCACTCCACTGGAGTTGTATGGCCTCTGTGAGCTTACCCTTTCCACATGAATATATTAATGTATAAGATGCCACTGTGTTATCAAATTGCGATAATCATCTTATTGCAGCGTTACGATAATACTGGAAGAGTTGTCGTGGCCTTACAACACTGGTATTGTTTAGCAGTGTTGTTACTTAACAAGGTAACAGTTGTGTATGCCACTACCTGACAACGCCACGACTGTTTGAAAAGAATGGAGAATTAGTTCGACTTAGCCAGCCTCGTACATCTTATAATTTTAAATATGTGGGTGATTGGTGCGCGCGCGTGTGTGTGTGTGTGTGTGTGTGTGTTTTGAGAGTAAGGGTGCAGTGGTGGTGAGGAGGTTACCTGTCTCATCATCACCCATGTACAGTACATTCCCACTTATAAGCAGCTCACCAGAACCTCTCCCTCCCTCCTGCCCAGGCACCCACCTCAACACCCTCTCTCGTGGTCAAGGTCAATGAATGTGTCGCTCGTCTCAATCAAACCTTTTATGTACAGCATTTGGGGTTTACAATGGCCTATGTCGCAATATACATTCTCAGCAATTCCAGAGTTTTATTCTGTACCTAAACTTACTAGCAGAAATTACGTTTTGTCAATCGCTAACCCAATTCGTGTGGGTCATTCAGCATAGAGTTGTGTAGGCTCAATCCTCTGTCTCTAATCACGAGACAGACGCACTAACATATGTGCTTACCTCATTTCACTACCACGAGCCTTCGCAGATGAGCTAATAGCAGATATCTTAAACATTCTTAATATTATATATCCATTTGGTTAATGCAAATATTAAATCAAGTCAGTTACGTGGCAGCACCTCAATGCCTAAAAGCGTGCAGACATCGTCAAGAGGTTCAGATATTGTTCAGACCAAACATCAGAATGAGGAAGAAATGTGATCTAAATGACTTTGACCGTGGAATGATTGGTGGTGTCAGACGAGGTGGTTTGAGTATCTCAGAAACTGCTGATCTTGGATTTTCAAGCACAGCAGTCTCTTAAGTTGACAGAAAATGGTGTGAAAAAAAATCCAGTGAGGGAAGGGGCAGCTCTCTGGGCAAAAACGCCTTGTTAATAAGAGAGGTCAGAAGAAAATGGCCAAACTGGGTTCAGGCTGGCAGGAAGACGACAGTAGCTCAAATAACCACATGTTACAACAGTGGTATGCAGAGTATCTCCGAAGGCACATGTAGAACCTAGAGGTGGATGGGCTACAGCAGCAGAAGACTTCACCGGGTTCCACTCATGTCAGCTAAGAACAGGAAACTAAGGGTACAGTGGGCACATGCTCACCAAAATCGGACAGATGAAGATTGAAAAAACGTCACCCGGTCTGATGAATCACTATTTCTGCTGTCGATGGTAGGGCCATAATTTGGCGTAAAATTTGGGATGTGGTGGAACGGGAGATCCGCATCATGAATGCGCAGCCGATAAATCTGCAGCAACTGCGTGATACTATCATGTCAATCTGGACCAGAATCTTTAAGGCATGTTTCCAGCACCTTGTGCAATCGATACCACGAAAAATTCATTCTGTTTTGGGGGCAAAGGGAAGTTCTACCAAAGGCTAGAAGGGTGTACCAAATAAAGTGGCCACTTTTGTGTGTATGTATTTGTATATACGTATATATATATATATATATATATATATATATATATATATATATATATATATATATATATATATATATATATATATATATATATATATATATATATATATATATATGTCGTGCCGATTAGGTAAAACTGGTCAATTAGCAAGAACTTATCTAAAATTAAGTCCTTTCTAAAATTTTCTCTTATACGTTTAAAGATATATTTTTTTCATTTATGTTAATGTAAGAATTTATAATTTTGTACCAAGAGAAACTTTGAAAACCTACCTAACCTTATTACAACAAGGGCAATTTAATTTAGCCTAACCCAACTAAATATATTTTAGATACGTTAACATTAATTTAATAATAAACAAACACAATGAAATATATTTTTTCGTTATGTTCAGAATGATTTGGGCGAAATTATTGCATACACAAATTTTCACTTGTCTTATATGGCAAGGTGAGCGTTGCTATTTAAGCCAAAATCGCAAGTTTTACCTAATCGGCACGACATATATATATATATATATATATATATATATATATATATATATATATATATATATATATATATGCAAGAAAACCACTATGAAAAAATAGAAGAATTCCAAGCGCTTTCGTGACTACTCACATTATCAAGGAACTATAACAGGAAACATGACAAGAAGGGCTTATATAAGGGGCGAGACTACACCTCACAGTCACATCACACTAACAAAGACTACACTCACAGTAGCGTAACATCGCACGACTCTGTGAAGAGGAAAATAAGAAAGGACCTGAAACTCTTCCCAAGAATTAAGATTAGTCCAATTTATTATTAAATTCTTCCCAAATTTTATTAATTATAAATGAATCCAATTTATATAAACCAAAAGAAATATTCATATTATTTTCAAAACTGCTTTTAATGAAACATGATTCTATTATATTTCTCTCAACCATGGACTTGCTTGATACAACCTTCTCAGCATTTTGAAAATCAATTGGATGGTTAAAATCTCATGGCAATGGGAAATCCTCTTTCACCTGTTCTTAGTAACTTATATATGGAATTTTTCGAAACAAGATTGCTTAACACTATCCTTCCCAATAGAGCTAAGTGGTATAGATATGTTGATGATATTTTGTGCCTTATGCCTAAGGAAGTAGATATAAACCATTTCCTTGTTAAATTAAATAGCTTAGCTCATTCTATAAATTTTACTGTTGAATTCGAAGTAAATAACTCATTGCCCTTCCTAGATGTTTTTATTATTAAGGGTAACATTGATTTTAAATTTAAAATTTACAGAAAACCTACAAATAATTGTTCCTATGTACACTATTACTCTTCACATCAAGATAGAGTTAAAGTGTCGGTTTTTCTTCAATGTTTTTGAGAGCTTTACGTATTTGTAGTCCAGAGTTCATAGATGAAGAAATCTCTAAAATTTATGAAATAGCTAATGATTTAAAATACCCAAGAAACATAATTGATAAATCTTTTAAAATAGCTAGGAATACTTTTTACAATCCAAAAGGGACAACCAACCTTATTCAACCAAAAATATGTTGGTTCTCCTTACCATGAAAACTTGGTTGATATGCCTTCCTTTCTTAAGAATTTTAATATCAAAGTTGTATTTAAAAATCTTGATACAGTAAAAGACTTTTGATAAAAAATTCCCCCAAAATGCTGACGGATGTGTCTATAAGATTCCCTGTAAAATATGCGATAAAGTTTATTTTGGTCAAACTGGTAAAAGTCTTGAACTAAGATTAAAACAACATAAATATAGCATTAGAACTGGACAAGATTCTAATGCTCTATTTATTCATGTGAGAGACTTTAACCATCCAATTGATTTTCAAAATGCTGAGAAGGTTGTATCAAGCAAGTCCATGGTTGAGAGAAATATAATAGAATCATGTTTCATTAAAAGCAGTTTTGAAAATAATATGAATATTTCTTTGGTTTATATAAATTGGATTCATTTATAATTAATAAAATTTGGGAAGAATTTAATAATAAATTGGACTAATCTTAATTCTTGGGAAGAGTTTCAGGTCCTTTCTTATTTTCCTCTTCACAGAGTCGTGCGATGTTACGCTACTGTGAGGTGTAGTCTTTGTTAGTGTGATGTGACTGTGAGGTGTAGTCTCGCCCCTTATATAAGCCCTTCTTGTCATGTTTCCTGTTATAGTTCCTTGATAATGTGAGTAGTCACGAAAGCGCTTGGAATTCTTCTATTTTTTCATAGTGGTTTTCTTGCATATTTTGATATCACCTGTTTACTGTGATCTTTTTGCATATATATATATATATATAATGTGCCGAATAGGTAAAACTGGTCAGATAGCAAGAACTCATTCAAAATTAAGTCCTTTCTAAAATTTTCTCTCATGTTTAAAGATATATTTTTTCATCTATGTTAATGTAAAAAATAATAATTTTGTACCAAAAGAACCTTAGAAAACTTACCTAACCTTATTATAACAAGCGCAATTTAATGTAGCCTAATCTAACTAATTATATTTTAGATAAGTTTACAATAATTTAATAATAAACAAACACAATGAAATATTTTTGCTCGTTAGGTTCAGAATGATTTTTGCGAAATTACTGCATACAAAAATTTTCGCTTGCCTTATTCGGCAAGAAGAGCGTTGCTATTTAAGCCAAAATCGTAAGTTTTACCTATTCGACACGACATTATATATATATAATTATATATATATATATATATATATATATATATATATATATATATATATATATATATATATATATATATATATATATAATATATATATATATATTTATATATATATATGCACACATTTATCTTCACATGCTCACTCACCCGCAAACCTGCAAACCTCACTCAAAGAAAAAGATCTTGGGGTGAGTATAATACCGAGCACATCTCCTGAGGCACACATCAATCAGATAACTGCTGCAGCATACGGGCGGCTGGCAAACCTAAGAATAGCGTTCCAATACCTCACTAAGGAATCATTCAAGACTCTGTACACCATATACGTCAGGCCCATACTGGAGTATGCAGCACCAGTCTGGAACCCACACCTGGTCAAGCACGTCAAGAAATTAGAGAAAGTGCAAAGGTTTGCAACAAGACTAGTCCCAGAGCTAAGGGGATTGTCCTACGAAGAAAGGTTAAGGGAAATCGGCCTGACGACACTAGAGGACAGGAGGGTTAGGGGAGACATGATAACGATATATAAAATACTGCGAGGAATAGATAAGGTGGACAGAGACAAGATGTTCCAGAGAGGGGACACAGAAACAAGGGGTCACAATTGGAAGTTGAAGACTCCTATGAGTCAAAGGGATGTTAGGAAGTATTTCTTCAGTCATAGAGTTGTCAGGAAGTGGAATAGCCTAGAGAGCGACGTAGTGGAGGCAGGAACCATACATAGTTTTAAGACTAGGTTTGATAAAGCTCATGGAGCAGGGAGAGAGAGGACCTAGTAGCAGTGAAGAGGCGGGGCCAGGAGCTATGACTCGACCCCTGCAACCACAAATAGGTGAGTACACACACACACACATTTTATATTCATTAAAATGCGCTGAAATCATTAGTGTGGAACAATGCTGTGCAACAGAGTGGAACAATGCTGTGCAACAGAGTGGAACAAGCATCAGAAACAGGAACAAATATCTTTAAAAAGAAAATTGATAAATAACCCTTCAAAGAGAGTAGAGGATACCTTAATGCTGGCGAAAGGCTCTTGATGCAAGGAATCTGAGCTGTATTCCCCCCTTCCTCGAATCAAAACCGATTACCTCCCATACCCCAGGCGCAATATGACCCTTACGAATTTAACGCTTTCCCATAATTATAATATTACCAGCACTGTATGACCCTTGTGCGTTTAGAGCTTAGTTGTCATTATAATAATAATATTACAATAATAAAACTAAATATTGCTACAAAAATAAATAAAAAAATAGTAAGAAAAATTTCGTAACTAGTTTGCAATAATCTCAATATTTTTTAGGTGAATTTTATCCTCATTTGCTTCTCGATTTTTACAAAATAAAAATCAACCTTTGTTATTAACTTACAGACGAGAACAAAATATTTGAGAGTATAATAGCAAATTGAATACGTACTGGTAAATTGTATGAAAATTTGTATTAAATTCATAGGGGAGCGCTAAACCCAAAGGGGAGATTAAATCCACTTGCTAGGATTAAGAGCCCCTCACTGGCATCAAGAAACTTTTCCTGAGGTATTGTATGATTAATAAAGAAAATACGCCACAAATTGATTTGGAAGTGACGCGGAACACAGTTTGTTGGTCTTTATAAATCCGAGTCTAAATGAAAGTATTAATAAGGTTAAAAGTTGTCTGCAGTGGGTGTTATGCCGTGCCCAGCATACACTAGAAATGCTACCGGCACTCCAGAACCTGACCGATTACTCTTGTTCCAAGGACTTGGAGTTACTTTCCCTTTCCATCGGGCCTAATTGCCTCACATTCCTCCTCAAGGCTCTTGATCCAAGAAATTGGACATTCATTTCCTTGGATCGATCTTGATTTCCTCGCATTCTCCGCCCCCCTCCTCCATGCCCAGTATTATTCTTACGGGTTTAGTGATCTCTTTTAAAGTAATACTAATAATCAGGCGTTGTATGACCCCTATGGGTTAGTGCTTTTCATTGAAAATAATTAGTAATAATATTAGTTATAATTATAGTTTTTAATGTAATACACTTATAAATCTGCAGTGTATATTAGTAAAATAATTAAATTTTATATCGCGCCATGGCATGATTTAAAGGGCACACACGTTAAACTTTCCATATGTAAATATTACCACTGTGTAAAAATGATAATAATTATAATAGTAATATTATTATTATAAATATCAAGTTTACATAAAAATATATAACTAAACTTTACAGATTATAACACAGGATACAGGTGCATTTATATATTTTTTTCCCTAACGTTAAGCGAGACGTAGCTTATGCAAAATTATTTCCAGACTAGAATGTGTATTGATACAAATTACTAACTTAACAAATAGAAGAGAAGTGGTTATAACTATGACCATAATTTTTAAAGGGGTGGACCGGTAAGCCAGCGGAAGGCCTCGGTCAGATGTCCAAAAGCTACAAAAGCGGCATCATCTGACTAAGAACCGCGTCAGGAAATACTTGTCTGTCTGTTTCCTGACAAACCTTACCTAACCTAACCTCACTAATTTAACTATAAGCATACATTATAGGTGGAAACAGTATGGTGTTACCGACAACTTGTACGTTCTTACATGTCTTTTACCCACATGTACACTATAGAGGGAAGGAAGGGGCAGGTAAGCAGCTGTCAGCGTCTCCAGCCTCAATTACTAGCACGACCTGCAGTTTGTCTTAGAAAAGTGCACATTACGGAGCACCCACGACTTGCCTGCTAGAAAATTTGTAACTGCCTTCCGTTTACAGCTTTCATTAATGTTCAAATATTAATTCAGCGGTGTAAACGTGGAACGTATTTAAAAACTAAAAATAATTTAATCGTTTAATCCTAACAATAAGTCTGTGTAAATGGTGTAACGCCAACAAGCATAAAGACAGACATAAATACAGACACAAGTTGCTGAACAAGCTTATGTTTGTGAAACTTTCAAT
This sequence comes from Cherax destructor, assembly GCA_009830355.1. Taxonomy (NCBI): domain Eukaryota; kingdom Metazoa; phylum Arthropoda; class Malacostraca; order Decapoda; family Parastacidae; genus Cherax; species Cherax destructor. Next base: position 78,079 of record WNWK01001175.1, on the reverse strand, counting down.
AAACGCTTCTTCTGCAACTCGTATTTTTGTCTTCATTGTGAGTCTACCTTAGCCACGGAAACATTTATATTAAACCTTCGCATTTCTTCCTCCTAGTGTGGTTACCTATCAAATATTATACCCATATAACTCGAAAAAGTCCTTCAGGATACTTGACTTATTTTGCAGAGAAATCCAATGACTGAGCGGAAAATTAAAATATATACTGCATATCATCTGTAGTGGAATTAGCCTTTCTACTGGAAAATAATTCAAGTTTCAAACATCTTACTTTCTGACAATGTTACAGACAAAAATCGAGAATTCAAGTGGATGTAATACAACTAAGTGCAAAACAACCACTGCAGGTTGTGGGATTTCACGTAGACAGTTATGAATAGGGACATGTGTAACCCTTCAAGAGGGAGAAGGGAATGGATGGTGGCGAAAAGTTCTTGATCCAGGATATCAGACTAATCTACCCTTTCTCAGAAGCTGTATAATCCCTACGGTTTCAAAGCTTCTGCGTAAATATATCAACTGTATGGCAGCCAATTTTATAATACAAGCTCTAAGCAAATGATTCTTCGGCAATCTGATTATATGAAGGAGGAGGAGAGTTGTTCCTCTGTACACTCTGATTGGCTGAAGCAGGTGCAGATGGTTGTGATCTGATGACTGTGTGTTGGTCACTGCCGTATGAACCTTCCTCCCAGCGTGGCAGATACAGCACAAATGGCGTCTCCGGTTTTAGCTGTCAAAATATATTTTAAAATAAATATCGGGACTCTGTATGTTAAGAAAATACAGACATAAAATATACAAAAAAAAAACTTATAGCATAAAAACTAAATACGTATTTACATGTGTTTCAATAAAAATCATTTTTTTATTATGGAGAAAATTGTGCTAAAAAAAATTCATATGAGCAAGAGGCTCATACGTTCAGTGAGTAAATTAGATTTTCAATTCATAACACATAGGCACGAACCAGTGGTTGAGTTGCCGCTGTGTAAACACAGCTCATTTTCTCATTGTTGTTGCAACGAATAATTTGCAAATATTTCATAAACTACACCTGGAGAGGCCACCTTTAATGCTGGCACTAGGCTTCAAGTTAATATTCGAAATAGCTTTTCAGAGGATATTTTTTGAGATCATTTAGGGGGCACGTAAGTGCCCCCTAAATGCTAATTTTTCCACTATAATCTACATTGTCCATAATATGAGCTGTGCTCACACCTCTGCAACACAATTGTCCTCAAAGATTTGTTAAGTTATACCATGAATTAAAGAAGGATCTTAGACTTCACTTTACGAAACAGACAAAAGAAATGCGATAATAAATATGGACAAGGTAGATTATAGTGGAAAAATGAGGCACTTACGTGCCTCTTAAACACACTAGTAAACTAAGATCAATCTCCAGGTGCTGTATGGCCCCTACGGATTTAGCGCTTCTCCCTGAATATAATAATGACAATATTGTGAAGTTACAACACTGGCATCGACTTAATAAGCTACGGTGGGGACAGAAGTCATGATTGGCAACATGACAAATGTCTGTATAGGGGACAGGAAGCCAATGGCTATTGAAATGCTAGCCAAGGACAAAGCTGTGTCCATGCAGTCACCCTTCCAATTACTGGCTAGACCCAACAGTGATTAATGATATGCGTGGGGAGAAGCAAGCTATGGCTGTTAATTCATTGAGACGTGAACAGTAGCGGTGACGGAGACGTACCGTAGGTGGCAGCACCTACCTTGGGAGGACAGGCAGCACGGGCAGAGAGGGCGGCTCCTAGGAGAGAGACAATAGCACCTGTCAAACAGGGAAGAGATTCTACCAGAGCCACCACTTCCACGACGTACAACCGCACCACTGTGGGATAAAGTATCACTGATGAATAAGTGTTGTACAACATCATGTACAGTCGCACCACTATGCGATGAAACACTTTTGATAAACAAGTACAGTACTCTGCTGCCACGTACAGCCTCACGACTGGAAAATAACTTAAGTGATGAACAAGTACACTACATCAAGTACATCCGCACCCTGTGGGGGTAAAGACCAGTGATATTAAGTACACTACACCGCCTTGTACAGCCGCTCCGCGGACGGTAAAATACCCTGCACACCGCATTTTCACCACGTGCAGAAGCGATACTAATGAATAAATACATATCTGCAAACCAATGCTTACCTTCAACAGAAATAAAATACATACGTATATTATAAGAATAGAAATACGTACGTATATTATTATAGGGTTATATTGATTCAAGTTCCAGCTCATTGGGAACCGCCGCTTAACCATTATTTTTTGTATAATAATAATAATATGCTATTAATCAACTGGCGTGATGTCTTCCTAGCTGAATTGGTTTGATTGTACTGTATTTAAATTTAAATGCAGTACTTAGTTTTCCTAAGCCCCAAACGGGCTTAGCGCTTCCCAATAATTAATATAATATCCACTGCTTGCTTTTGTAGTGCAAGTGGGACTCACCTGAGGAGTGGTCTGGCCTGTGGAAAGTGGAGATGCAGGCCAGTGTGAGGTGGTTGGAGCAGAGGTAGCCAGCTGCGGCCAGACATATCACACACACCACACCAGACACCCATGCGTGGCCCACCACCCTGAAGAGAATACACGGGAAAGATATAACAGGAGACCACCTTCGAATCAAATTGTGCAGACACGGTCACCTTAGTTTAGAGCTTTAGCCGAAGTTTAGCATCTCCCACATCCAAGAGACGTGTCCATAAATCTTTTAGTATGATGACGTACAAAAATGTTCGAATTAATGTGTGGTTGTCCTGGTCCATTTGTGACACACGATATAATTTTGTACACACAGGCTAAATGAGCCAAATGGGTTTAGAGCGTTTTTCAGTATTGTTATAATAATAATAATAATAGCAACAATATAATAATAATAACCCCTATTAATAATACTGACTGGTTAAACTGCGGCAAGATCGAGAAAATAAATGAACGTTTCTTAAAGATATATCACTCAGAATCCAAATGCTCTTCGTTAGCTTGGGGCGAAAAGTTAGGATGTTGGTGACGTCAACCAGCAGCGAAATTTTCAACTGTACCACTGATGATTTCTCAATATAGACGGGTTTAACATTTATTGTAATATAATAACTGTCAGTGTAGAGAACATTTATCAAGATGCACTCTTCATAGCAATACAGAACGAGCTGACATCGTTGCAGCAGTTATCTCTTGTAACTTTTAAGGGGGACCTTGATACCTTTGAGGGTTTTCTGATCCAAGGAACTCAACGTATCTTCCCCTTGGATCGAACCCCTTAAAGTAGGTTCCTTGACCGCGGTGAGGGGGGGGGCTCCTGATCCAAGTGTAGTAAACAGTTGTCAGCAACTCCAACCCCTTCAAGGAGGGGGGTATTCCTTGTTACTGCTGAACTGCTATTGATCCAAGTAATTTGGAGTTACCCTCTTAGATCAAGACTTATTACCTTCCATGTGGGTACATATCTGTATATACACTGAATTTACTTTATTTTCTATTATTTTATGGGTTAAAGTATTCTTGATGGTACAGTAGATTTACGCAGCTGAAAAGTTTTTAAACCTAAGCAACTAAGGAGACGTCTTTATAAGGGTTGTTAGTGAAGTAGGTCGTTTAGTCATTTAAGAGTGTGGGAATGAAAAGTATTACTCGAAACGTGCCAATTACAGAGTGCGTGACCAAGGTGTGGTCTGGTGCGGTACATGTAGGTAGTTAACAGGTCGTGAGAGAGGTACTGTCAGCTACTCAAAGTCCCAGGACGGGTGTCTGAGCTCACTTGCATAGTGTGTACTCTGGTGCAGTACAAGTGAGTGATGGTGTTACTCACAGGGCTTGAGAAAAGTTAGTGTTGGCTGCTCGAAGTCCCAGGATGGCTTGCACCAGCACCAGGATGCCCACCCACACGCCTGCCATGATTACCACCGGCCGACACAGGCAGGCCGCTACCACCAGCTGCAGTGGAGAGTAACATCAAGTCTTGAAGGTGAGGAGGTACATTGTGTAAATGTTACAGAAGTGTTTTGATTGTGAAGCCACAGGGCATATTTGTTGATCTGGTAACCTCTATAACCAGTGGGCATTTAAGTTATTCTGGTGTACTGTATAAAGTAGACATTAAATGCACATCTCTTAATATGCAAATTCTATAGTCATCGGGCACTGAAAATGAAAAATAATCCGAATACTGATAAACTGAAATATATTGAGACACTTTACATAAGAACATAAGTTTGTTTGCGGATTTGCACAAAACTGTAAACCAGTTTTGTGCAAATTGTTTATACACTGGATACGAGATTTTTGAATGTGGTCATAAATTAACATAAACTAACGTTGCGAAAATTTACTTCACTTAAAACTGACTAATTCGCGTAACCAATCTAACAATTATTAACACTTTATTTACTCTAAAAGGAGTGCCTTGGTACTAATGGGTTCTTGATTCAAGGAATAGGAGCTACCGTCTCCTTACTCGGAACAGACCTGATTGTCGCCTATTTCCCTATACCTATACTGTGAAGCCAAGGAACATGCTAATAAACTTTTAGTGTATACCAGGGGTGTGTACACACGCTGTATTGAGTAGCCAGGGGTCGACACATTGTACACAGTATATTAGTACCAGGGGTCGAACACATTGTAACACTTGTATTCTTAGTCGTTCCTAAATCATTTTACACGCTGTAATGTGATCGGGTATGCCTGTAGTACAATTTGTAATGTATCAGGGTATGTAAAACTGTAAGTGTATCAGGAGTACCGCTGTATCACCTGTAATGTACCAGGGATTGTGTCATTTCACACCGTAATGTGACCAGGGTTGTACACACAATGTGTACCAGGTGTGTACACACTGTATGGTACCGGGTACGGAAGTTGAAACCACGTTTAATTGTACCAGGGTGTGTACACTTAATGTGACAGGGTTGTACACACGCTGTAATGGTACAGGGTATGTACACGCTGTAATGTGTACGGGTATGTACCACGCTGTAAGTGTACAGGTTGTACACGCTGTAATGTGTATCAGGGGTATGTACACACTGTAATGTGTATCAGGAGTATGTACACACTGTAAGGTGTATCAGGAGTATGTACACACTGTAATGTGTACCAGGGTTGTGTACACACACTGTAATGTGTACCAGGGTTGTGTACACACACTGTAATGTGTACTAGGGTTGTGACACTATGTCAGGTTGTGTACACACTAATGCGTACCAGGGGTGTGTACACGCTGTAATGTGTACTAAGGGTGTGTACACGCTGTAATGTGTATCAGGGGTATGTACATACTAATATGTATCAGGAGTATGTACACACACTAATGTGTATCAGGAGTATGTACACACACGTAATGTGTATCAGGGTTGTGTACACACTGTAATGTGTATCAGGGTTGTGTACACACACTGTGTACCAGGGTTGTGTACACACACTGTGTACCAGGGTTGTGTACACACACTAATGTGTACCAGGGTTGTGTACACACACTGTGTACCAGGGTTGTGTACACTGTAATGTGTACCAGGGTTGTGTACACTGTAATGTGTACCAGGGTTGTGTATACTGTAATGTGTACCAGGGTTGTGTACACACTGTAATGCGTACCAAAGGTATGTACACGCTGTAATGTGTACTAGGTGTGTACACGCTGTAATGTGTACTAGGGATGTGTACACGCTGTAATGTGTATCAGGGGTATGTACACACTCTGTAATGTGTATCATGGGTATGTACACACTGTAATGTGTATCAGGAGTATGTACACACACTGTACTCACCTAATTGTACTCACCTAATTGTGGTTGCAGGGGTCGATACTCAGCTCCTGGCCCCGCCTCTTCGCTGTCTGCTACTGGGTCTCCGCTCTCCCTGCTCCATGAGCTTTATCATACCTTGTCTTAAAACTATGTATGGTTCCTGCCTCCACTATATCTTTCTCTAGACTATTCCACTTCCTGACTACTCTGTGGCTGAATAAATGCTTCCTAACATCCCTTTGACTCATCTGAGTCTTCAGCTTCCAGTTGTGTCCCCTTGTTTCTGCGTTCCCTCTCTGGTACATCCTGTCCCTGTCTACCTTGTCGATTCCCCGCAGTATTTTGTATGTCGTTATCATGTCTCCTCTGACCCTTCTTTCCTCCAGTGTTGTTAGTCCTATTTCCCTCAAACTTTCTTCATAGGACAGACCCCTGAGTTGTGGAACTAGCCTTGTCGCAAACCTTTGCACTTTCTCTAGTTTCTTTACGTGCTTGACCAGGTGTGGGTTCCAGACTGGTGCTGCATATTCTAGTACTGTAATGTGTATCAGGAGTATGTACACACACTGTAATGTGTATCAGGAGTATGTACACACACTGTAATGTGTATCAGGAGTATGTACACACTGTAATGTGTATCAGGAGTATGTACACACTGTAATGTGTACCAGGGTTGTGTACACACAGTGTACCAGGGGTGTGTACACACACTGTAATGTGTACCAGGGGTGTGTACACTGTAATGTGCACCAGGAGTGTGTACACACTAATGTGCACCAGGGGTGTGTACACACTGTAATGTGCACCAGGGGTGTGTACACACTGTAATGTGTACCAGGGGTGTGTACACACTGTAATGTGTACCAGAGGTGTGTACACACACTGTAATGTGTACCAGAGGTGTGTACACATACTGTAATGTGTACCAGGGGTGTGTACACACTGTAATGTGTACCAGGGGTGTGTACACACACTGTAATGTGTACCAGGGGTGTGTACACACACTGTAATGTGTATCAGGGGTGTGTACACACACTGCAATGAGTATCAGGGATTTGTACACAGAGTATCAGGGATCTGTACACAGTGTACCAGGGGTCTGTACACAATGCAATGTGTACCAGGTGTGGGCACACTTATACACTTTTATGGTATAACCAGGAGTTGGGACACTTATACACTTTTATGGTATAACCAGGAGTTGGCACATCTATGCACTTGTGTAACAGAAGTAGGCACACTTGTACACTTGTGTAGCCATGGGTGGGCACCGTCACACTTGTGCAGCCAGGGGTGGGCACCCTCACACTTGTGCAGCCAGGGGTGGGCACCCTCACACACTTGTGCAGCCAGGGGTGGGCACCCTCACACTTGTGCAGCCAGGGGTGGGCACCCTCACACACTTGTGCAGCCAGGGGTGGGCACCCTCGCACACTTGTGCAGCCAGGGGTGGGCACCCTCACACTTGTGCAGCCAGGGGTGGGCACCCTCACACACTTGTGCAGCCAGGGGTGGGCACCCTCACACTTGTGCAGCCAGGGGTGGGCACCCTCACACACTTGTGCAGCCAGGGGTGGGCACCCTCACACACTTGTGCAGCCAGGGGTGGGCACCCTCACACACTTGTGCAGCCAGGGTGGGCACCCTCACACACTTGTGCAGCCAGGGGTGGGCACCCTCACACACTTGTGCAGCCAGGGGTGGGCACCCTCACACACTTGTGCAGCCAGGGGTGGGCACCCTCACACACTTGTGCAGCCAGGGGTGGGCACCCTCACACTTGTGCAGCCAGGGTGGGCACCCTCACACTTGTGCAGCCAGGGGTGGGCACCCTCACACACTTGTGCAGCCAGGGGTGGGCACCCTCACACTTGTGCAGCCAGGGGTGGGCACCCTCACACACTTGTGCAGCCAGGGGTGGGCACCCTCGCACACTTGTGCAGCCAGGGGTGGGCACCCTCGCACACTTGTGCAGCCAGGGGTGGGCACCCTCGCACACTTGTGCAGCCAGGGGTGGGCACCCTCACACACTTGTGCAGCCAGGGGTGGGCACCCTCACACACTTGTGCAGCCAGGGGTGGGCACCCTCACACACTTGTGCAGCCAGGGGTGGGCACCCTCACACACTTGTGCAGCCAGGGTGGGCACCCTCGCACACTTGTGCAGCCAGGGGTGGGCGCCCTCACACACTTGTGCAGCCAGGGGTGGGCGTACTCACACACTTGTGCAGCCAGGGGTGGGCGCCCTCACACACTTGTACAGCCAGGGGTGGGCACCCTCACACACTTGTGCAGCCAGGGGTGGGCACCCTCACACACTTGTGCAGCCAGGGGTGGGCACCTTCACACACTTGTGCAGCCAGGGGTGGGCGCCCTCACACACTTGTGCAGCCAGGGGTGGGCACCCTCACACACTTGTGCAGCCAGGGGTGGGCACCCTCACACACTTGTGCAGCCAGGGGTGGGCACCCTCACACACTTGTGCAGCCAGGGGTGGGCGCCCTCACACACTTGTGCAGCCAGGGGTGGGCGCCCTCACACACTTGTGCAGCCAGGGTGGGCACCCTCACACACTTGTGCAGCCAGGGGTGGGCACCCTCACACACTTGTGCAGCCAGGGGTGGGCACCCTCACACACTTGTGCAGCCAGGGGTGGGCGCCCTCACACACTTGTGCAGCCAGGGGTGGGCGCCCTCACACACTTGTGCAGCCAGGGGTGGGCGCCCTCACACACTTGTGCAGCCAGGGGTGGGCGCCCTCACACACTTGTGCAGCCAGGGGTGGGCGCCCTCACACACTTGTGCAGCCAGGGGTGGGCGCCCTCACACACTTGTGCAGCCAGGGGTGGGCACCCTCACACACTTGTGCAGCCAGGGGTGGGCGCCCTCACACACTTGTGCAGCCAGGGGTGGGCACCCTCACACACTTGTGCAGCCAGGAGTGGGCACAACATACAATGTGCTTTGTACCAGGGGTGGGCACAACATACAATGTGTTTTGTACCAGGGGTGGGCACAACATACATTGTGCTTTGTACCAGGGATGGGCACAACATACAATGTGCTTTGTACCAGGGATGGACACAACATACAATGTGTTTTGTACCAGGGGTGGGCACAATATACAATGTGATTTGTACCAGGGGTGGGCACAACATACAATGTGTTTTGTACCAGGGGTGAGCACAACATACAATGTGCTTTGTACCAGGGGTGGGCACAACATACGTGCTTTGTACCAGGGGTGGGCACAACATACAATGTGCTTTGTTCCAGGGGTGGGCACAATATACAATGTGCTATGTACCAGGGGTGGGCACAACATACAATGTGCTTTGTACCAGGGGTGGGCACCCTCATATACTGTGTTTTGTACTAGGGGTGGGCACAATCATACACTAGTATTGTATATCAGGGGTACGTACACACACACACAGAGGGAGGCCAGGAGCTGTGAATCGACCCCTGCAACCACAACTAGGTGAGTACAGTCTGTGGGTAGCCTGGATACTGATGGACTGCTGGTCAAAAAAAAAAAATGGCGATCGCCTCCCTTTCCCAGGATAAAACTTGATTACTTCCCATTCCTCAGGTATCATATGACCCATACGGGTTTATCACTTCTCCATGAATATAATTATAGCCAGAGAGAGTTATATATCATCTTACCTGACACAAGAAGATGATAGCTGAAACTGCCAGGTTCACCCGTGCCAGCTGTCGGACCGTCTTGACTGGGTACTCTGCCTCCTTTTCCTTGCTCCTTCTGCCCACCACCCGCAGTGCCCGAACCTCCTGACATCCTCCTCCACTAATGGTGGAGGGTGCAAAACCAGCAGGCGTGGAGGATGAAGGGTTAGAGCAGGGAGGTGAAAGGCGTGGAGCTGGTGTAGGAGGGATGCCGCCATGTTGACTGCTGCAACCTGCTTCCTCTTCTAGGGGGTAACCATGATAATAGCGTCAGCTAGATGATTGTTTGATTGTACATCTGGGTTTGTTGCTTAGCTGCTAGTATTGTGTGCTAAAAATACCAACAATGTCAGATCATGGTTAGATGTTATACCTTCGACATGTTTCGAGATTGTTCCCACAAGCAGTCAAGTTTATCCTGCGCTTGCCTGGACAGGCAGTCATTTTGTGCAGGCAGCCCGCTGGCCCACACACCATTAGTTCAAATGAAAATACTAATCCATCACAGGCTGGTTGTTTTTGCAATTCAGTGGAAAGATAAGTATGAATACGTATTTATTTGAAAATGAAATAGCACTGCGGGAGCCGGAAATAGAGTACAATTGAATGTGAATCTCACTTTGTAAAAACTGTGCTACACTAAAATATTATATTTTGTTTTACTTTTTAAAGTGGTGTGGTAGGTGCTCAAAACTCACTTTACTAAACACTTCTTTACATTTTCGTCTGGAAACGTGATGTACAGTCTTCAGTGGAATTCCGTGACCCAAATGGAATACGTGTACTTAAAATTCCTTGAATTAACCCTGAATGACTTCCATTCCCCCCCCATCCTCACAGGCCCTCCTAGGATATTAATGTTTCAACTCCCTCAGAGAAAAATAGGTGCGTTGATGTTGGTTAAGGGCTCTCTGTCCAAGGAATGGGAACTGCCATCAATTTCAACGGCTCAAACGCTTCTTTCACATTTCCCAGGTGATGAATGACCCTTGTGAGTTTATCGCTTCCCAACGAATAGCATGGTACGCCAGAACTGCTGCACAAATTTAAGGTTCTAAGGATAGAAAAGAAAATAACTATGGTATTCATAAGATACATAAACATATTGGTGAGTACAAATAAGAAGCGCGTCTGTCTGGCGCTCAGCAGACGGAGGATCAAGCCTCCACCACGTAGTGAGCTGAATGGCCCACATGGGTTTAGCGCTTAACATGAATTAAGCCAGCATCATAAGATACATAATGTAAATCCTGGTCAAAACGCGAAAAGGATCCAATTTTTTTTTTAGCAGAAGTTTAAAGCCAAGACAAGAGTGCGTGAGTGTTCACAATAACCCTAATAGAATTCTTGGTGTCTTATCAAGAAGTATAAATAATGGAAGCCCTAAGGAAATACTTGAAGTTTATGTATGTTTGGTAACTTGGTGAGGCCTCGTTCAGATTACACTTCTCAGTTCTGTTTTACTTATTACATACAGAACTGACATAAATGCGCTGTAAAAATATACAATTATCAGAAATCTTTCGTACGAATATAGACTGAAGGCATCGAATCTGCACTCTAGAAAGACTTGAAACTAAAGGAGATATGACTGAAGGTTGCAGATGGAAAGAAGGAATAAATAAGGAGAATATAAATAACGAAATAACGTGTTGAGCATATCTAACCAAGACAGGACTCACATCAATGAATTCTAGTTGGAGAAATTTTGATTTAGAAAGGATATACGAAACACCTTTTTTTGGTAATAGAGTTGTGGATGACTGGAACTTTGGATATCATTAAATAAAGGTTGGACATGTATACGAGTGGGTGTGAATTGGTCCTTCCTAGCATGGACCAAAAGCGTCTACTGGTTCCACTCTTCTTATAGTCTTATTTGTGATTTGTTAAGTAACCTTCCTCATTAAGTGCTTAAGCATGCCAGTTTAAGGGTATAAATATTTTATTGATTAAATAACTGATAAAATTTATTGTTATAAAATATAAGATAGTGGCAAACAATTATATTTATAAAACGAATCAATAATATATTTTATAATTCTGACTTACGAAAATATTGCATATGAAAATTAATTCGTTCTGGCACAGCTGACCTCTGGCATATTTTCATAATATAAACGGTAATTCCATGGTCACATATATACGTTATCATTGTTAGTCATTGTGTGTATGGGTGTGGTGGCCCATCCGGGAGAGAGAGTGGGTCGCCTGGCTGGTCTCCAGCCTCACAGATATAGGAACACGTTCAGCATTGCAAGCAGCCAGGGATATATACAAAGGCACGCGTACATTTATAAAGAGTACATACATCGATAGGTATATGTCTCTCGGTGTGAATATATACTGATAGTTTGTTTTAATCCCTATTTAAGTTATTCCAGCGAGTTCTTAATTAACCCCGAACGGGTCATCTGATTAAGACCTGTATCAAGTCACAGCTATTCTCTGACGAATAAACTGCCACCACAACCACTCCCAGTTCATCCACATGTGTTTTTTTTTTTTTTGCGAGATGGACCAGTAAGCCAGTGGAAAGTCTCTGTCACATGATCAATAGCTTCTCTTAGCGGGTCTTCATATGACTTAAGGCTTGTCCCAGAAAACACTTGTCCTCTTTCCTGACGAATAAAATGCCACCACCTAGGCCACTCGTGTATGGTATCTGGAATCATCTTCGAACTCTATGCAGTGATCTATTGGTATTTAAATGGGCAGCAACAGTCTGGTTAACCAGACAAGCCTGGCCCAGGGCCGGCCTGCGGAAATAGGAAAACTCTCGAAACTCATCAAAAGTAGGACAACGGGTAATTAACCACTTAATGGCAGAACCGGAATGCTATTCATATACCGACAGGATGTAGTAGATGATCTTAGTCAAAGTGATTGCTAAAAAAAATCAAGAGTTGTCTCAATAAAGTTAATAGAATACTTGGCTTCATATCAACAAGAATAAATAATAGAAGTCCTAATGTTATATCTCAGCTTTATATGTTTAGATTGTGTTGGTCAGTTCTGGCCTCCATGTTGCAGAGAAGGATGAAGTTAATTCTATGTATCAGAAACCTTTTCTACGAAGACTGGCCTAAAGGTATTGAATATGCACTCTGTAAAGTCGTATATTATGGAATTGGGGAAAACATGATTCAAGTATTTAAATGGAAAACAGGAAGGAATAAAGGAGATATAAATAGCGTGTTGAAAATATATAAGACAAGACTCTCAGCAATGGATTCAGGTTGGACAAATTTAGATTTAGAAAGGATATAGTGAAGTTCTGGTTTGTCAATAAATAAGTCGAATAAAGTTTTAGGTAACTTCCTTGAGGAGAGAACTTTGGGTAGCTTTAGATATACGTGTGACAGGTACACGAGTGGGTGTGAGTTGAACCTGCCTACATGAGCTAATAGGCCTACTGCAGTGTTCATTCTTGTTTTATGTTCTTATGACACTTGGATACAGAGGTTAACTTAAGTATATCTATGTAAACCAGAGTAGCTTAGGTATACCTGTGAACCAGGCTTAACCTAGGTAAACATCGGTAAACCATTGTAAAGTATACTTCTTGAACCAAGATTTCTGTGATTAGCTCATTTGTCCCATCAAGGGAGGTGCCTTGATAATATTATAGATGTTGATCAAGGAATTAGCGCTCAGTTCTCCCTGGATCAAACCTCGTTACGTACCATTCCCTTCTCATTGTAACAACCTCTACGGTTTTAGTGCTTTCCCACAAATATGATAATAAACAGAGATAGAGACCCCTTTGGTAGACTATAGGCTAAATATATACACCTATGATAGCCTCAACATTTCCCTTTCCTATAAACTGCATTCATTGTTATTCTGCACACGTTACCAGGGCCGACCCATTTTTTAAAGGTTTGCAGTTATTGAGGTTTTGCATGTAACGTCACGGGTTACTGACTAATTTTGTTGGCCATGTTGGACGTGAAGCCCCAGTAACATCACGTACACATACCCCACATGTACATTACATTCCATCTTTCTAAGCCTCTGTGATGGTTATTGCTTATTGTGCTCTGGATGTAGCAGTCGGCAAAATGATAAATTCAAGTTTAACATTCTACAAATTCCCAGTGGATTTTGAAAGGCGAATATGAAGGATTTCTGCTGTGAAGCGGAAAGACTAGGATAAGCAGGAATTCCATTAAAGGTGCCTCGAGGCTGGTGCAAGGTTCTTGATCTAAGAATTTGGAGCTACCCCTTATATTTTTCATAGCAAACCTTATTGCCTTCCAGTCCCTGCATGACCCCCATGCGTAATACAGTGGCAGGGAAATGGAAATTTAATTAATGATGCTAGAATACAGACTTCTGTGTAGCTAATATTTAACGGTGGACTTCACAGATGCTTGTAGTTATAAATAATTATTGGGATTAAAGTAAACTCTGAGTGTGTATGTGTGTGTGTGTATATATATATATATATATATATATATATATATATATATATATATATATATATATATATATATATATATATGGCTATTAGTTAAGCAGTTCTAAGAGTATATAATTTTTAATCAACATTAACACATTTTGTAAATGTCTTTTGTATATTAACATTCATTAAGAAAAGACAAAATTTAATTATACCTATTAATAAAAAAAAAGATAATCGCCCCGTGGGTGGGTTGGCAACGCTGTTGCCTCACACTGCGTGTCCGTTGTTCACTCCCGGAACGCGGCGCTGAATAACCCTTGTAGGTTTAGCTCTTCTTTTTTATAATAATAATAAAATCAGTCCCGGAACGGATGGAAACGATGGCATGTTTCCTTACACCAGCTGCCCCTGTTCACCTAGCAGTAAGTAGGTACCTGAGTGTTAGTAGACTGGTGTGGGCCGCATCCTGGGGGACAAGATTGAAGGACCCCAATGAAAATAAGGCACAGTCCTCGATGACGTCAGCACTGATTTTCTTGGGTTATCCTGAGTAACTAACCCTCCGGGTTAAAAATCCGAACAAATCTTACCTTATCTTAACCTTCAATAACTTAAAGCTGGAAATAAATGGTATGAAATACCGACACAATGGAAAAATAAACACATAAGCAGTATAATGTGATCTTTTATTGACAACGTTTCGCCCACACAGTGGGCTTTATCGAGTCACAAACAGATCTGATATATGATCTGTTTGTGACTCGATAAAGCCCACTGTGTGGGCGAAACGTTGTCAATAAAGAATCACATTATACTGCTTATGTGTTTATTTTTCCAACTTAAAGCTGATTGAGCACAAATACTGATGTGTTATAACACGTTTATTTAGTACAACCATGACGAGGCGGAGTGCAGTCCACGGTACTAGGATACCTGCCACCGACGCTGGCCCAGAGTACTCATGTCTTTGAAGAGGCTTTCGTAAGCTTACACACAATTTCCAGCGTAGGGAGAGATAGTGTTCACCATATAAAGCAAGAGTTTATCACATATACTTACTAGTTCATGCAGTGACGTCCGGCTGCCAAGTTTAAATCGACTGACAAATCATGTGATTGCTAAACCTCTTGAGTCTCTAGTGTTTTCAGTGGGACTTGATTATCGTAAGAGTCATATAACACCCGAGGAATGGCAGCTAATCAGGTTTGATCCTAGAAAGGATAGGGGTGACTCCAAACTTTCGGATCAAAAGCCCTTTACCATTATCAAGGCCTTTCACCCCCCGCCATCTTGAAGGGCGTCGTATCTAATAGATTCCTCCGGAAATTACCTTGGTCATGTCATTTAATACTAATGGGAAACTATATGTATAATATACTGAAAGATGGGTAATTTTTCATCATTTAGTAGAAGATAAAAACACCCAGTGAGAGGTTTATGTGCATACATACTGAGGGATTTCTGTAATCCCTACTTCGGGATTAATTATCCTTGACTGGTGGATTACAGGTTCCATGCGGCATTGATGTTCATCATGTGATTTCATAGGCTAATAAACTAACAAATCCATCACTTAGTTAAGAATATATCGTTGCATGTAAATGAAGAGCATATCTACATGGACCATAATTCATCATTACTAATTTGAGTATCAAACATAACTCTTGATTACCAAATGGAAAATCCACTACACTAGGTGGTGGTGGGAGGATAGTGCTACACAGTTGTATAATGACCCTCATAACACGGTGAAGGTGGGAAGATAGTGCTACAGTTGCATAATGACCCACATAACAGGGAGTGTATTGAGCTTTCCTTTGTGTCCTGGTGGGGGAATGCCCTGCTAGTGGACAATGCTGAATGGCAACACTTTTATCTCTCTTCATTAAGCTTATTAATCTACGTGCATTTTCATAAACTTCGGGTTTTTTTTATTTTGTAATTCTTGTCTGTTATATTACATTGACTTCACGCGATCTTGTGTTGATAAACTATGTATCAATAAACTGATGATTTATGCCATTATGTGGTGAACAATCTCTCTCTCTATCTCTCTCTCTCTCTCTCTGTCTCTGTCTGTCTCTGTATCTGTCTCTGTCTCTGTCTCTCTATCTCTCTGTCTCTCTCTCTGTCTCTCTCTCTCTCTCTCTCTCTCTCTCTCTCTCTCTCTCTCTCTCTCTCTCTCTCTCTCTCTCTCTCTCTCTGTCTCTCTCTCTCTCTCTCTCTGTCTCTCTCTCTCTCTCTCTCTGTCTCTGTCTCTCTCTCTCTGTCTCTGTCTCTCTCTGTCTCTGTCTCTCTCTCTCTCTCTCTCTCTCTGTCTCTGTCTCTCTCTGTCTCTGTCTCTCTCTCTCTCTGTCTCTGTCTCTCTTCTCTCTCTCTGTCTCTCTCTCTCTCTGTCTCTCTCTCTCTCTGTCTCTCTCTCTCTCTCTGTCTCTCTCTCTCTCTCTCTCTCTCTCTCTCTCTCTCTCTCTCTCTCTCTCTCTCTCTCTCTCTCTCTCTCTCTCTCTCTCTCTCTCTCTCTCTCTCTCTCAACGCTGGAGAGGATGTGAAAGCCTACTAATGTGTCAACTCCCATTTTGTATTTGATTTCCCATAATTTAATCCCACCCCTCTCCCCAACACCCTAGCATTTACATCTTTTACAACCCCCATCTATAAATATGTTCAACAACCATGGTGACATTACACATCCCTTACAAGCCTTGAAACCCACCACTATTTTGGGGGCTGGGTAACAAGGCTAGGTCACTGGCTAATTTTCGTTCTTCAAAATCCTTGGGGAACCTGTAAAAAGTTAGAGATGGCTTATGAGCTTTGTTGCATGCAATGGCACACATCAAGCAATAACCATCGTAGAGGCTAAGAAAGATAAACGAAATCTCGTGTGTGTACGCGGTTGCCAATGTTGTTACGCTTCAGTGTGGCAGACAAGATTAGTCAGTAACATTCGAGGTTACATGCGAAATATCGATTACACCTGCGTTGCGCACTTGCAAGTGGGTATACATTTGTGTTGAGGACATGGCAGTGGGTATACATGCGAGTATATATTGTGTGTAGTTTACGTAAAATGGGTGCATACTTGTATGTTGTGGGTAGGCAATGGGCATGTGTGCCGAGTGTTATCTATGTGGGCAATGGGCATGTGTCGAGTGTTATCTATGTGGGCAATGGGCATGTGTCGAGTGTTATCTATGTGGGCAATGGCCATGTGTGTTGAGTGTTATCTATGTGGGCAGTGGGCATGTGTGTCGAGTGTTATCTATGTGGGCAATGGGCATGTGTGTCGAGTGTTATCTATGTGGGCAATGGGCATGTGTGTCGAGTGTTATCTATGTGGGCAATGGGCATGTGTGTCGAGTGTTATCTATGTGGGCAATGGGCATGTGTGTCGAGTGTTATCTATGTGGGCAATGGACATGTGTGTCGAGTGTTATCTATGTGGTTATTTATTTGGCTCCTCTGTATGACTACATATCTAATAGTGAGTGCGTGTGCTCACGAAAACATACTACCTGTAAATATACACGTAAATGTGTATGCAAAACTTTAAATCTCATAACTATCTCCAAAATTTCAAAGCAAAATACCTTTCGTCGTCATATCAGGAGGGTCAGTGCGTACCAGTGAGGATCTGTTTACTGCTTCTCCCAGCTGGCTGCTTCTGCTGCTTGTTTCAGGGCAACACCTGAAAAATACAACTCACTATGACATGGCTGAAACGAATCACAAAATATACTCGTACTGCTAAAATAAAGTTAAGACAACGTTTCGGGCCATTCTGGACCATTGTCGAGTCACAAATGAACGAGAAAAGCAAAGTTGACAGATAATAAGTAGGAAAGTGGGAGGGGGATGGGAGTGGTATTAGTATCAGTACCGCATAGTATATATATATATATATATATATATTGTGTGTCTGTATCGGTAACAATTATGCAGATATATCTCCGTAGGTATCCGAAACTACGGATATCTCACCCTAGATACCCCACATACTGCTGATATCTCACCCTGGAAACCCTATACACTGCCGGTATCTCACTCTAGATGTCCCACACACTGCCGATAACTTACCCTAGATACCACACACACTGCTTATATCTGTTGCCTGAGAGAGCACACCGTGAACTGAGGTACACACATCGGCAGCTCTCATGATAGGTGTTGGCCGGAATTACATGACAGTTTCCTTGTATGCCTGGTGTGTTTTTCCTGTCAGTGTGTGT
The DNA here is from genome assembly GCA_009830355.1 of Cherax destructor. Classification (NCBI taxonomy): domain Eukaryota; kingdom Metazoa; phylum Arthropoda; class Malacostraca; order Decapoda; family Parastacidae; genus Cherax; species Cherax destructor. Next base: position 59,966 of record WNWK01001175.1, on the reverse strand, counting down.
GTGTGCGTGCGTGCGTGCGTGCGTGTGCTCACCTTTCATGTGGTTGGCACTGCCTTTTCGCGGATCGCTATTAGGTTCTCTCCTGACTTCAAGAATCTTATCGTACCTTTTCTTACAACTATGTATAGATTCTACCTCCAATCCACTGTCCAGATCCTTCCACTGTCTGACTACGCTAAGACTGATGAAATACCTCCTAACATCCCTGTGACTCTTCTTTGTTTTCAGCTTCCAACTGTCCTCGTGTTCTTTTTCCCGTCTCAATCTGTTCCTGTCCACCCTATCAATTCCCCTCGGTATTTTGTACGTTATTATCGTATCACCCCTAGACTTTCCTCTATTGTCATCAGGTTGTTTCCTTTAACTTCTCTTTCCTCTAGTGTCATCGGGTTGTTTCTTTTAACTTCCCCTCATAGGACATACCCCTCAGCTCCAGGACTAGTTTCACTGAAAATCTCTGTTCTTATTCTTGATATGCTTGACCAGGTGTAGCTTCTATACAAGTGCTACATATACTCCAGTATTGTCCTGACGTACATCGTATAGTGTCATGAATGACTCCTTATTTAGATTTCTGACAGCTAGTCTTGGATTTATCTGCGACTTTGCTGCAGCAGTTATTCGGTTGATGTTCGCCTCAGGCGATATGCTCGGTACACTACTCACCTAAAAGTCCTTCTCCTTGAGTGATGTTTGCACCCTTTGCGCCTCCCTCCCCCCATCCCCGAGCCTGTACTCCGATTGCGGTCTTCTTTGCCCCTCCCCAAACTTCATAACTTTACACTTGCTGGGGTTAAATAACAGTAACCACTTGTCGGACCAGATCTGTAGCCTATCCAGATCCATTGTAGTTCTTCTTGTTCTTAATCTGCTTGTATTCTCCTCATTAGTTTCACATAATCTGCGAACAGGGATACCTCTTAGTCTATCCCTTTTGTCACATCATTCACGTACTTATCCTTGTGGAGCCCGAATTGTCATATGCACCCATTCAGACACATCTCGGACAGTCCCTCGTTTCCTTCCTGTTAGGTATGTATGCCTTGAATCATTATAGTGCCTTTCCTGTTATTTCTGCCTGACGGTACTGTGTCAAATGCCTTCCTACAGTCCAAGAAAATATAATCTACTCATCCTTTTCTCTCTCTCCTGCCTTACTTATGTTACCTTGTTATAGAACTCCCGTATTTTTTGTGAGACAGGATTTACCATCTCTAAAGTCGTGCTGGATGTTATGTATGAACCCATTCCTTTCTAGATGCTTCCCCACTCTTCTCCTGATAATCTTCTCCATAACCTTGCTTACTATGCATGGCGGTGACGCTGGTCTGTTGCTTAACGCTACCTTTCTGTCTCCTTTCTTAAAAACTGGGACCACATTTGTTGACAAATGGCTTCCACACCTTCGGCAGTTCGGCGTCAAATGACTTGAAGATTGTTGCTAGTGGCCCACATAATACCTTTGCTCTCTCTCACGATTCATGAACAGATATTATCTGGTGTCACTGCCTTCGAGGTATCTATCTCACAAGTTTATTCACCTCTTTCCCAATTGTATGCATTGTGTCCAGCACTTGCTGGTGCACCATACTGATTCGATTCACTTGTGTGTGTGTAATTATCTACTTGTAGTTATAAATGTAGTGTCCCGTCTTCAGTGCATGCTTTATACTCTCTAATCTTTACAGTGATAGGTTTGAGGGGGGCGTGGGGGTTTGTAAATAAATTCGATAAGCTACATATATCGCGGGCTGCTGACAGTCTGTTTATACCATACAGAGATAGGTACCTGTACTGGTTCTAGCGAAATAGGCTTGCAGAATTCATTTAAATGTAATTGAACAATATGTTGCGGTTTAAAGCTAAATTACTTGACGCAAATCGCATTGCAATACTCGTCATATCACTTGTTAATATATGTTAAAATTTATGTACGATAATATAAGAGGAATAGCACGAAAATGGTGGGAGGTATAACATTATCTGTACCCTGGTGCTGGCACCCTGACTCCTCGTCCCACCATCCCTCTTCCCGGATATCCCACCCCTCGACTTCCTGGCTCCCCAGCTACACCCACACGAACACTACACCATGTACTCTCCCCTTCCCCCCAACACACACACACACACACACACACACACACACACACACACACACACACACACACCAGGAGCTGTAAATAGACCCCTGCAACCACAAATAGGTGAGTATTGCTGGAATATTGCTGCACACTAACTGCACCTTTCAAGGCAGGTGAAATTGCTGACCTAGAAAATGTACAAAGAACCTTCACGGCACACATAACTGCGATAAACCACCTCAATTACTGGGAATGCTTGAAGTTCCTAAACCTGTACTCCCTGGAACGCAGGCGGGAGAGATACATTATTATATACACTTGGAAAATCCTAGAGGGATTAGTAACAAACTTGCACACGAGTGTCACTCCCTACGAAAGCAAAAGACGCGGCAGACGATGATACATCCCCCCAATGAAAAGCAGGGGTGGTGCCACTAGCACGTTGAGAGACAACACAATAAGTGTTAGGGGCACAAGACTGTTCAACTGCCTCCCAGCATACATAAGGGGGATTACCAATAGACCCCTGGCTGTCTTCAAGCAGGCACTGGACAGGCACCTAAAGTCGGTGCCTGACCAGCCAGGCTGTGGTTCGTACGTTGGACTGCGTGCGACCAGCAGTAACAGCCTGGTTGATCAGGCTCTGATCCAACATGAGGCCTGGTCACAGACCGGGCCGCATGGGCGTTGACCCCTGGAACTCTCTCCAGGTAAACTCCAGGTAAACACACCAATATGGAACCCACACCTGGTCAAGCACGTCAAGAAATTAGAGAAAGTGGAAAGGTTTGCAACAAGACTAGTCAAGGAGCTAAGAGGTACGTCCTACGAGGAGAGGTTAAGGGTAATCAACCTGAAGACACTGAAGGACAAGAGAGATAGGGGGGACATGATAACGACATATAAAATGCTGAGAGGAATTGACAGAGTGGATAGGGACAGGATGTTTCAGAGATGGGACACAGCAATAAGAGGACACAACTGGAAGTTGAAAGCACATGAGTCATAGGGATGTTAGGAAGTATTTCTTTAGCCATAGAGTTGTCAGGAAGTGGAACAATCTGGAGAATGGTGTAATAGAGGCAGGATACATACATAGCTTTAAGAATAGATACGACAAAGCTCATGGAGCAGGGAGAGGATGGACCTAGTAGCGACCAGCAAAGAGGCGGAGCCAGGAGCTATGACTCGACCTCTGCAACCACAAATAGGTGAGTGCATACATACGCTCACTACGTCTCGTATACCCTCACACCATTATGTTTGTCCTTGTCCTCTTTAATAAGTTTAATTAACCTTGCTAATTATGTTTCGCCCTAGCAAGGATTCCCGTCCAAGCTGGGCCTAATTATCTTGGTATAAAATTATTTATTGTAGCTGTACCTTCAAGTTTAACGTTTTCTGTGACTGAAATATTGAATGTACTCACCTAATTGTGGTTGCAGGGGTCGAGACTCAGCTCCTGGCCCCGAAAGACAGGCTGTAAGTCGACACTTATAATAATGATAACTATATCTACATATATCTTATAATAATGATAACTATATCTACCTACTCCATTATTGCAGGACCTAAATTTTCTTTTCTACAAATGCTCCACCGTCTCCTCCCGGGTCACCCTGTATACGACATACGTATATTAAATGATTTCTTATGTTGATAAGACACAAGGCGATGTTTACGTCAGTTTATAGACGCGTTTTATCCACCAAGGACCTCGTTAATCCTCAAAAGAAAGAGAGAGATAGAGTGAGTGAGAGATTAAGTCTATGGGGACGAAGCGTCTTCTCAAAAAAATGCCATAACCCGCATATTGTCTTATTAACATACTTGTGAGTACATGATAACATTGATAAACATGAAATATTACGTCTGTTGACGTGTATTTGTGTGTATTAAAACAACGTTCACCAGGAGTGTATTTGTGCGTATTAAAACAAAAAATTATCCCGAGTGTATTTGTTTATTAAAGCAACCAGATACAGTATTACCTGTAAACTGTTAAGTTAGTCACGAAAACTCTCCTAGATGCTGATTTACAGCAAAGATTTGTGAACAGATATTTACAATTTACGTAAATACAAAATGTTTGGGGAGGGGTGCCTTGATGAGGGCTCTTAATCCAAGTAACTGAAGCTACCCTCCCGTTAGATCAAGACTGCCTGCCCATTCCCCCGTGACCCCATCTCCTCCATGCTGGTGATGGGCTCCTGGTTCAATGGATGGAACTTGCCTCCCCCTTCCTTGGAGTGAACTTGGTAGACCCCCAATTCTACTGGCTATAGATGACTTCTATGGGTTTAACGCTTCACCATAAATATGATAATATTAAGCCACGCTGACGTGTTTAGCGCTTCCCCGTTACAATGATGATTTCGTAAATGGGACTGGAGAGGTGAGAACACGTCCAGCTGCGGTGGTCACGTTTAGGTCAGGTTAGGTCAGGTTCGTCAGGAAACAGTACAAGTGTTTCCTGACGCGGGTCTTAGTCAGATGATGACCCGCCGTTGGAGCTTATGGTCATCTGACCGAGGCCTTCAGCTGGCTTACCGGTCCACCCCTTTAAAAATTATGGTTACAGTTATAACCTTTTTTTTTTTGGTTAAAAGCTTAAAGCTTGTCAGTAGTCCAGCTGCTCTAGTTATAACGTCTATCAGGGGGGAATAACAGTAGCACCCCATGGGGGAATAAGAGTGGCACCCCAGGGGGGAATAAGAGTGGCACCCCAGGGGGACATAAGAGTGGCACCCCAGGGGGGAATAAGAGTGGCACCCCAGGGGGGAATAAGAGTGGCACCCCAGGGGGGAATAAGAGTGGCACCCCAGGGGGGAATAAGAGTGGCACCCCAGGGGGGAATAAGAGTGGCACCCCAGGGGGGAATAAGAGTGGCACCCCAGGGGGGAATAAGAGTGGCACCCCAGGGGGAATAAGAGTGGCACCCCAGGGGGAATAAGAGTGGCACCCCTAGGGGGAATAAGAGTGGCACCCCAGGGGGAATAAGAGTGGCACCCCAGGGGGAATAAGAGTGGCACCCCAGGGGGAATAGTGGCACCCCAGGGGGAAAGAGTGGCACCCCAGGGGGAATAAGAGTGGCACCCAGGGGGAATAAGAGTGGCACCCCAGGGGAATAAGAGTGGCACCCAGGGGGAATAAGAGTGGCACCCCAGGGGGAATAAGAGTGGCACCCCAGGGGGAATAAGAGTGGCACCCCAGGGGGAATAAGAGTGGCACCCCAGGGGGAATAAGAGTGGCACCCCAGGGGGAATAAGAGTGGCACCCCAGGGGAATAAGAGTGGCACCCCAGGGGGGAATAAGAGTGGCACCCCAGGGGGGAATAAGAGTGGCACCCCAGGGGGGAATAAGAGTGGCACCCCAGGGGGGAATAAGAGTGGCACCCCAGGGGGAATAAGAGTGGCACCCCAGGGGGGAATAAGAGTGGCACCCCAGGGGGGAATAAGAGTGGCACCCCAGGGGGGAATAAGAGTGGCACCCCAGGGGGAATAAGAGTGGCACCCCAGGGGGAATAAGAGTGGCACCCCAGGGGGAATAAGAGTGGCACCCCAGGGGGAATAAGAGTGGCACCCCAGGGGGAATAAGAGTGGCACCCCAGGGGGGAATAAGAGTGGCACCCCAGGGGGGAATAAGAGTGGCACCCCAGGGGGAATAAGAGTGGCACCCCAGGGGCGAATAAGAGTGGCACCCCAGGGGGGAATAAGAGTGGCACCCCAGGGGGGAATAAGAGTGACACAGGTGAGAGTAACAATAGCACCCCCAGGGGAGAATGACATGGGCACCGCACAAGAGGAAGAGGAAGCAATTTCAGTCCGGGGGCGGGGAGGGATGAATCACTGAGCCACTACCTTCGTTATCATATAAGACAGTTGTCAGGTCTCGTTACCAAGAATTTTCACGAGCGATAATTCGCCGGAGCAGCTGGGAGGAGCTTGGCTCAAGGCGGGATTTTCACTAGATGCGAATTTTTCTCCACGTCGCCTTCGTACTGGTGAGGGGATCTTGATCCATACAAAATGGATGTAATCTCCCATTCCTTTGATGAAGCCGGATTACCTCTCATTTCCAGGCGTCTGTATGATCCTTGCGGGTTTAACGCCTCGTACTAGGCAGACGGAGAATCGAGCCTCCACAACTGATACTCGATGACCACAATGGTTTTAACGCGACAAATTAACTGTGGAGCGTTATTTTTTTATTAATATGTTGTGCAACACTCGTAGGCATATTATTTTTAATTAATAAGTTATAAAATAATAATGGACATTTTCCTGTAAATTTGATGTAATTTATTCCCATAGGAATTCTTCCTCTGATATCCTTATACATATTCTTGAGTTGAGCCAAAATCTTAACTTTACCATAATAGAGGGTGAATTTTTGTGGCAAAAGACACTTGTGTACTAATCAAAACATTTACTGAGGAAACGTTTCGCTACGAGTGCCTTCAAAATTGAACTTTTAAATTCCATCAACAAGAACTAGAGTCGAGTCCTGACATGTGTCAAGGTTCTCAGGGGAGTGTCGCTTCTCTGTACCCCTTATCAATATTATCAGAGGGTAACAGCCACTCTTTCAAGCTGACCTCAGATGGCGTTCACTGCGGTATTTAGATTTATTCTTCTGAAATTCTCAATAACAATAAATTTTGCGACTTACAAAAGAAAATCTTAAAATATATGGAGAAGGTATAATAGTAATTTGTCTGTCTGTCTATTTCTCTCCCTCTATCCATCTCTCTCCCTCTCCCCCTCTCTATCCCTCTCTCTCTCATAATAGGTAACATCAGTTTGGAGGATAGATTAATGGAACACCGAGGGTCAGGCAAACCTGTTTACAATTTTCTTCGTTAAAGTAATAATGACTACAAGGCTCCTTTGTTGTTGACCGGCGCCGTCACTGCTGCCTCGCATGCCAGGCGCCGTCACTGCTGCCTCGCATGCCAGGCGCCGTCACTGCTGCCTCGCATGCCATGCGCCGTCACTGCTGCCTCGCATGCCAGGCGCCGTCACTGCTGCCTCGCATGCCAGGCGCCGTCACTGCTGCCTCGCATGCCAGGCGCCGTCACTGCTGCCTCGCATGCCAGGCGCCGTCACTGCTGCCTCGCGTGCCAGGCGCCGTCACTGCTGCCTCGCATGCCATGCGCCGTCACTGCTGCCTCGCATGCCAGGCGCCGTCACTGCTGCCTCGCATGCCACGGGCCGTCACTGCTGCCTCGCATGCCAGGCGCCGTCACTGCTGCCTCGCATCCCAGGCGCCGTCACTGCTGCCTCGCATGCCAGGAGCCGTCACTGCTGCCTCGCATGCCAGGCGCCGTCACTGCTGCCTCGCATGCCAGGCGCCGTCACTGCTGCCTCGCATGCCAGGAGCCGTCACTGCTGCCTCGCATGCCAGGCGCCGTCACTGCTGCCTCACATGCCAGGCGCCGTCACTGCTGCCTCGCATGCCAGGCGTTTATCACATGACCCTTCAGGAGCTGCATTCATGCTGTTGAAGAGATCTTGATGCGAGGAGCTGAACCTGCCTTCCCCTTCCTCGAATCACACCAGATTACCTACCATTCATGGACTCGATATGGTTTCTACGTGTTTAATGCCTCGTGAATTTAACAAGAAAAAATATAATAATAATAATAATCTTTTTCTAATGCATGTTATTGTCCACAATTATTTAGATAATGATCCTAAATTTTCTAGAGCGTTTAAGGAAAAAGTGATTGAACTTTTAGCTTTGAATGAGCTTTTCACATCTAATATAAGAACTGGTGAAATGTTATAGGAAAAAAAATTAAAAAACAAGTTTATATCTCCCATTACCGGTTACTGTACCAGTATGACTTACCGGTTTAGCTCTTTCTCATGAACATAATAACCTCAAGATTTATCTCTTCCAGATTTTCGCCTATCTACATTTTTATCCACGTACTTTTTTCTCCTGTTTTCAGTGAGTATAGTCCATAGGCACGGTTCTTACACTGTGAACCTTGGGGGTATGTCAGGATTCACATTGTGAACCTTGACATACTGGGGTATGTCAGGATTCACACTGTGAACCTTGACATGATGAAGGTTGAGACACTTATGCAACGTATGGGAATCTTTATTGAAGAAACGTTAAGCCACACAGTGGCTTCATCAGTCCATACAAAGGAGAATGGTGAAGAACAGGAGGAGTTTGAGGTAATCAGTCTCTCAGCCTGGAGTCGATGTGATCAGTCCATCAGTCTTGAAAAGAATACAGCATATGTTTTAAACCATTTACCGAATCTTAACATTCTGGAGTATGCCAGGATTCACACTGTGAATTTTGACATACTCCAGTATATGTACTCACAAGGTGCCCGTTAGTAAGTCGAGTATCAACAGGAGCCTCTTGGATATGTCTGCACCAACTCTTGTCTTGAAGGTTATGACGTGAAATGTAAATTGTGTGGACGGAGACAAGGTCACACACACTTGAACACCATATTTTCCCCTCAAGGGAGGTTTCTCGACGCTGATGAGGGGCTCTTGATCCAAGGAATTGAAACTGCCCTTGGATGGAATCTGTATGACACTTACAGGTTTAGCACTCTCACCACTTTTCAGCCTGCATGGTGATGATAGTCTTGACCTGTGCTAGTTCCTCTCGTAAATTTGGCTGGGGCGTCGCCGTTTTTCTATCAGGTTATTAAAAAATACATTTACCTTGAATAATTGTTCGACAAGAACTGTTAACCAGGATAATCGCAGAGCAACTGATCATGATCCAGTCATCCTTCAGGACGAAGAAATAAAAAGGCACAAGTGACTAGTTAGTGATGCAAGACGGAGCCAAATGTCGTCATAAGTTTTAATATTTGCAGGTTATTTGTGTATCCTTCAGGACACTGTATGGAATATGGCACTTCTCAAGGCGATGATCTAATATCTTCAATATTTAATATATTAATTAGGGGGCGGCGCCATAATTTCTATGGTTGGAAAGACGGGACGGGGAGGGGGGATATTCCACTGTTATTAATCACTGCTCTACTGAAATTAATACCGGATGTCCACAGGAAAATCACAATTAGTTATGCTGGTGATATTCTTGTACATGATGTTTTGTGAAATGCAGACCATTCTAAATTTTACGCAAAGAGCCTGTGATAATCTTGGCCTTATAATTTCTGTAGAGAACAAAAAAAAAAAGTTTTTAAGAGAGGCATTAGTAATCATGAAAGTGAATCGCCGAAATTTAAAGTTAACTACAGGTATATTGATTAATATGTTCTGTAAATATCAGTGTACCACTGTCTAGTGTACGCTAATAGCTGCACAAAAAGTCAACCAACAAAGTAACGGACTTCATGTTGTAGGTCTGGAGCTTTATGACTCTGATCGCGGGTTCTAACCCCGCCCGTGGTATGGTTTTTTAAAGTATTTAGCTCAAGTAAGATGGCTGGTGGATTACCATGCACCAGTTTTAGTCCTGCAAAACGGGGAAATCGTTGAGACTTGAAACCAAGTAACAGGGCCCTGACAATTATTTTTGGTTGCTCTCTGACCACCACAAAATTAACAATGAAAGAATTAAGCATAGCAAATGTTTTTTAGTGGTAATAATATACTTAAATTTTCTTGATTGTATCTCCATGTTGGACTGTTTAGATTAGCTATGTGAAGTAATTGTAACATTTGAAATGACTGTAATTGTTAAGATGTAACTATGTTCAGTAGGGTCCGATAAAGATAAATTAAGATATATTAAGATTTTTTTATCCAAAAGAGTTTGCCACCCAGGATAACCCAAGAAAGCCAGTGTGTCTGCCTTACTTCCATTGGGGTCCTTCAGTCTTATCCACCAGGATGCGACCCCACACAGTCGACTAATACGCAAGTACCTACTTACTACTAGGTGAATAGGGACAGCAGGTGTGAGGAAACATGCCCAGCGTATCCACCCATGCTCCACTGGCGAGTGCTCTGCCAATGGAGCCACAGGATATCCAGTTTAACATAATCCTGTTCCTTTGGGCTACCGCTCACATAATGAACATGAGGTGCACAATAAAAACTATCTGCTTAGGTGTAACAACTTAGAAATAAGCTGCACAATAAACAAATAATTACCCTAAGGAACACGGGCCGAGTAGTCTGCTAGTAATGAAGCCGACGCTCGTTCCGACACCGGGCACAATCCACTCGCACCTCCTGTGGGCCTCACCCTGTTTATATGCTTTCCCGTTTCCCATGTACGCTGCTAGAATTGAAAAAGTTTAAGTCTTCAAGCGAAACATTCTCTTAATAAACTATCCATCCTGCATTTGTGTGGTCGTTTTGCAACTTGTCGGTATTTTACACCTCAATGAATATGTCAGTTTGATTTTATAGAGTAACCCTCTGTGAAATCTACAAAATCTGCTTTTATATGTCCATGATAATATCTTTATTTCTACAAATATATGTAGAAAGTATGCAGGCCTAGCTGACATCAATGACATACTGCTATATAAAAAAGCCGCTTGTTATGCAGAGTATTTCGGACAAATTAGATCAAATTTGTCTCTGGATGAGACCCACACCAGTCGACTAACATCCAGGTATCCATTGTATACTGATAGGTGAACAAAGACAACCGGTGTAAGGAAACACACCCAATGTTTCAACCCTCGCCGGGAATCGAACTCTGACCCAACCATGTGAAGCGAGAACTTTTTCCACGGGCCACCTAACACCATAACATGTGTGTGCCGTTAAGATCATTGTGAAAATAAGTGTGAAACACTGGGCATGTTTCCTTACACCTGCTGTCCCTGTTCACCTAGCAGTAAGTAGGTACCCGGGTGTTAGTCACCTTACACTTGCTATCCCTGTTCTCTTAGCAGTAAGTATGTACTTGGGTGTTAGGTGACTGTTGTGGGTCGAATCCTGGAGGACAAAATTGAAGGACCACAATGAAAATTAGACACTACCTCGATGACGAACTGACTTTCTTGGATTATCCTGGGTGGATAACCGTCCGGATTAAAAATCCGAACATATCTTATCTATTCTTAGCTCATGTTATAACCTCCAAGGCTAAATAAAAATTCACTAACATAGTTATTAGTTAGTTTAATATCTTTATTATGCACCCCATACCCATACTAACATAGGGCTACCGAATATGTGATTCCCACGGCCCACGAGCCGTCGTAACACTTAAACCCAACAACAACATCCTCCATTGTTTCCCTCAAGGCTCAAGAAAATGAAATGACAGTACCGTGAGGAAAAGATTTATTTATGTCACGCTGAAGTTCATACTACGTGGTATTCATTGTGACATCACTCCTATGCTGGGGAAAGAGAGAAGAAGCTGTAGCATGAATGTTAATGTTGTATTTCTTGAACGACCAGAAGGCTCGCCATAGTTAACTAGATCTCGCAGGTACATACTAGTAATAAACAACGTATTTATGTGTTACGTAAGATAAGATAAGATTTTTTCGGATTTTTAAACCGGAGGGTTAGCTACCCAAGTTAACCCAAGAAAGTCAATGCGTCATCAGGGACTGATTTGTCTTATTTCCATTGTGTTTAATTATGTCCCCCAGGATGCAACCCACACCAGTCACCTAACACCCAAGTACCTACTTACTGCTAGGTGAAAAGGGACAGCAGATGTAAGGTGACAACACACAGGTACCTGCTTACTTGCTAGGTGAACAGGGACAGCAGGTGTAAGGAAACATGACCTACGTTTCCTCCCAGCCGGGGATTGAACCACGAAGGTATTCAGGCTTAATTCAGGGCACTTTAGCACAGATCCAATTCCCTAGATCAAGAGCTTGAGGGGTGAACCACAGACAGTCGGTGTGCGAGTGTAGGCGCACACCTGAACTTAGAACCAGTTCTGGAATTTATATATCTGGGCTAACACGAGTTTTGTTGGATTTTTACTATACCTACAAAACTGTACCCAAACTCATCAAATTTATATGGTAACAGACAGAATTTTTATCCTTAAGAATGAATTTCTCTCTGTATACATGCAGAAAAAGGTTTCTTTAATCCCTATTTCAGGGGTTAAAGTATTCTTATCTGGTGCTAAACAGGTTACCATGAAGTCTTAATGACCCTCGTGTAGATGATAGGCTTAAATATATATGTTATTAAGATAACACAAGCTTGCTTGTTTACTTAAGCTTTTATTCATGAAGTCTTAAAACAAGTTTACAGACAGTAAGGTAACAAAAAGTAGTTATAAACAAAATCAGGTATTAGATTGATCAACCACTCAGGTTCCACACAACATACTCACAATGTCATGCATGCATGATATAGTTTACTGTGATCTTATCAGGTCGCTATATCATATGTGTTACACCATAGCCATTACACTTCATAGCCTGGGAATGTTAGGGTCAAAATGCTGACCCCCCCAGTTTCAAAGCTTTCCTTTAGTGTGTCCACTCATATCCTTAGTTCAAGTGTAACTGGCAGCGAGAGCAGACATTAAACATTTACTCATACGAAACATTCATACCTTCTATACTACCATGCATATTATAAATAGTATAGGGCATTTGATATGAATGCCAACCCAGTGCTCTGACTCTTCCTGGAAAGCTTCTGAGGAGCATATCATGAACATACAGTAATACAAGAAGCACGAACATATCTATTTCTTTCATTACGTACCATGTGTTCAACTCCAGGTATAAATTCCAATCAATAAAAGACCCTAAAATTTGGAACTCCCTGCCAAAGATGCAAAAGGTTTTGTGTATGCCTACAATTCCAGAGATATGGTTAAAAATAAAGTAACTATTCAATCTGATTTAATTTATGCATAGGTTAATTATATTAAAGACCAGTGTATCAATAGCAGCCTGTTTACCCAGATCCAATCAGCAGTTATAATCATGTTCTTACTGGCATTTTATTTTTATGCATACCTTTACCTTTGACGAGTTCCCAGAGTTTTTCTGCTTCCAGAGTCCGGCCTTGGACCTGGCCTTCTATGTTATAAAACAAAATTTCACTCCATTTTTAGTATTCACTCTTACAAATGTTATACCATCTTAATGGTATACAATACAGTAGGGCCCTACTTATACCGCAGGTTAGGTTCCAGGCTACCACTGGAAAGCGGACATCGCCGGAAAGCAGAACGCTATTTTTCCACTTAGAAAGGCATACAAATGCCAGACAACAAGTTTACACTAACATATATTAAGCTAACAGTAGAACTAGGCATTAAAAAACACTAAAAAGTCAAATACATACACAGTACATTCATTACTTACCTTAAAATATTTGTAGTCTTAATGTAGGGCAAGAGGTGAGTAGTACTTATTTGTAGGAAGTCAGGTGTAGGTAGCCCTGGCTCTCCGTCCCAAACTTAATACTATATGATATAGTATATTTAAAGCAGCCCAGAGCGACAAAATACACTTACAGTACACTCATTATTTACCTTAAAATATGTGTAGTCTTAATGTAGGATGAGAGGTGAGTAGTATTTATTTGTAGGAAGTCAGGTGTAGGTAGCCAGTAGATGTAGGTATGTAGTCCGCCTGGCCTACATAACTACACCTACCTACATAGCTATTTGATATTTAATGTGGCCCAGAGCCATATTATTACCATCGACATACCTTGTTCATTGAGTTTAATCGTTTCTAACAACTACCTTTAGATGCCATCATAAACGAAGGGAGAAGTAATGAGAAGAATTCATGCCGAGAATTGTAAACAAAGCGTAATGTGTTAAGGGGAGTGACTGGGCCAAACGCAGATTCATACCAACAAGGAGATGAGAAAGACACATGTGAAACAATTTGGCATCTTTATGTATGTACTCACTGGAGTGGAAAAGTGTTACATGATAAAATATATATGGAAAGTACTGGAGGACCTAGTCTCAACTCTGCACACCGCCACAACAACATAATGGAATGAGAGATATGGAAGGCAGTGTAAAATAAACCTAGTGCAAAGCAGGGGTGCTGTGGACACAATAAGAGAACATTGTGTCACCATTGTGACCCCAGACTATTCAATACCTTGCCAGAAGATATCAGAAACACTGCTGGGAGAAATGTAAAAGTTTTCAAGAGGAAACTGGACAGATATCTTCACCAGCACCAAATCAACCAGGCTGTGTTAGATATGTGGGCCAGCAAACCACCAACAGCAACAGCCTGGTTGACCAGGCAAGCACCAGATGAGTATGGTCAAAGGCCAGGCATCAGGAACAGAAAAACTCAAAAGTATATCAAAGGTATCTGTATATTATACCAAAATGTTAAAATGTGTCAATATGTACGTACTTTATTCCTGAGTCAAAACTCCATCAGCATTACACAGTGTGCTTACTACTAATGATATCCATAACACAAGCAACAACTGTTGTTCAAATTATTATTTATTTAAATCCTAGCCACAATTTTATTCTCAGAAATTAAATCAATTGATTCAGAACCCGTTTAATATTTCATATAAATGATGGTAATGCTTATCATTACCAGGGAAAAACAATGATTTGTTGTGCAAAATGTTATTTGTCAAGATATTAGGCATAATAATACTTTTAGGAATACATAGTCACATGACACAGTGAATCAGCAACCCAGCACTAAGTAACTGGTAACACCCTCACCACTGCAGCAATACCAACGCACTATCTTTCACCACTTTGTGCATTATCACGTATTTTTGCCTTCTACAGTAAATGTGAATATTGTTACTAGGTTAGTTTGGGTTACATTTTTTTACATTTGCATAAATGAAAACTAAGAGCCAAACCAGATCAATTTCAGATGATTTAGCTCCAAAAATAATGCCGAGTTGGAACCTGGAAATAATGAACATATTCACCTTAAATTGTTAGAATGCTGTATACAGTAAACAATAGCATTGTCCACTAATTATAAGCCAATTTTAAGGCTGCCCGAAATGCTCTTGCATAACCAGCCAGCAAAATATGTTGTCTATTCTTATAGCAGTTGTATACTGTTTCAAATGGATTTAATTCTTGTTAAGTGCTAAACCCCACAAGTCATTCAGTGCAAGATGTGGTGGCAAGATCCTTTGTCTGCTGAGCGCAAGTTAGATGCACTTCCTATCTGTACTCGCCTAAATGTCTTATTTCTTACGGAAATAAAGATTTTCATTATCATTTACATTTGTAAAATTATTTTTGAATGCACGTAGATGTTGTAAGTACATAGCTGTACAGTACATTGATGATACATAACCGAGTAAGTCAGTGATGTTACCATTGGGATCATTCGGTTAAATGAATACAGTGGTGATGGTTGGCAATATATAACAATTTCCATCCAAAGCATGTGTATAATCTGCCCAAGCTGACTCACGAAATCGTAATGACACGATTGCAAACAAACCATACCACGGGTGGGGTTAGAACCCGCGATCAGAGAGTCTCAAAACTCCAGACCATCGTGTTAGCCTCTGGGCCAGCTAGCTTCAATAAGATTCATCCAGCTAGGTATATTTCTACACCATAGGAAGGTTAGCATAGGCACCACTGTGTCCACAAATGCAAGTTTTTTACAGCGGGAGATTCGTCTGTAAAAACTTGCATTTGTGGACACAGTGGTGCCTATGCTAACCTTCCTATGGTGTAGAAATATATCTTGTTGGATGAATCTTATTGAAGCTAGCTGGCCCAGTGGCTAACGCGACGGTCTGGAGTTTTGAGACTCTCTGATCACGGGTTCTAACCCCACCCGTGGTATGGTCTGCCTGAGCTGCACATATTCCTAATACTGTAGGTAATTTAGGTTAAACATAAATGGCCCTAAATGAAAAAATAGACTGAATTCCCTCTTCTGTAAAAAGAGAGGCATTTACAGGGAAATCTAAAGAGGAAGGGGTCACCTTATTGACCAGTGTATTCAAATTGAGAGGTCAAAATAAAGGCATAAGGAATGCCAAAGACCAACTCCGAAGGTTTCTTTTAGGTACAGTAATAATAATGGTGATGTGTATATGTTTGAACCCCCAAATTCACAAGTGTTAATTATGGCTTGGCACACAGCCAGTATGTTAAAAAAGAAAAAAAGAAAAGAGTAGCATTTAAATTTTTTATCCTAAATCTTGCAGAGAAAGACTACCTAGTACAAATCTATATATGACTCCCATATATTGTATACTAATAATATAATCATTTGTTGCTACAATATAATGTATACATACATTAAAATTGTTTGCAGTGCCTCGCATAAAATATAAGATGAATGATAGAATGAGAAAGCACACTTGTAATATTGCATTGAAAGGTTCATTACATAAAATTATATTTGATATTTGTTATAATCACCTAGGAATATGTTGGACCGGTATACAGTGGACCCTCGGTTTTCGTTGAAAATTCTTTCCAGAATGCTGTTTGAGTGCCATTACCAAACGAATTTGTTCCCATAAGGACAAATGTAAATTAGATTAGTCATTTCAGACCCCCCAAAAGTACACTTACAAAAGCACTTACGAAAATACACTTACATAATTGTTTGAGTTTGGAGGTGCACGAAAACCGAGGGTCCACTGTAATAAGAAATGACAAACCTTTCAAACGTCAAAATCATCCTCCTCACCCAACTAATCAACTCTAAAACCACAAAATAATTAAATAATTTAGCAAACTATAATCTGATACTTTATTTTTTTTTTGTGGAGAGAAACCATTATTTAATCATGCTAAAAATTTTCCTTGGTAGGATAAACTGATCCAGTAAGGTTTTTTTTTTCCTAACTGACTTTTTTTTTTTATAACAAGGTTCATCCTGTGGAATGAGTGGAAGTGCCAGTCATAGAACGTTTGTCAGATACTTGCAGCAAGATTACTTAAAATGGCAACACAGGAAAATGAAACTATTATACCATCCCATACCCCAAAGCGCTTGCAGGAGCAAGGTTTAGAGAAGCTGGTTAGTTTGGTGTTGCAGCATTCCATCCCCTCATCACTGCATAGTACAAACTTCCTCCAGTTGCAAGGTAATATTATTAAACTTACTTGCAATAGCTAGCAGTTGATTAAAGAATTTTATTTTTGTAAAGGTGGAATGCATAGAATAGGAGGAAAATATGTTTTTTGTGTACGGTACCCTATTTATCTTCTGGCTACAATTTTATTTATCAAGGTGTTACAAAGGATGATGATTGGTTGCTTGATCAAGTTTAATTCAACCAGTGGGAGAGCTAAGTTTTAGCAGGAGACACCATGAGCATGTGCGGCAGGGATTGAGTTAGCCAGTAGGGGTAATTTCCAGCAGCTGCAAGTTGCTAAGTTGTTAGGTTTGATTGAACAGTCTGTACTACTGTGATTAGCTGTTTTAAGCTTATTAGTCATAAAGTTTTCTGTCTTGTATAAGGCAGGGGAGGGCAGCTCCATGGATCAGTTGCCAACTTTTGGCCAGTTGTTGGACAAAAGTAAGTCATGAGCAGAAAACAGGACATGATGTGACGTATATGTATTGGTGCTAGGACACGAGGATCCTGCACCACTCTGAGGCAAGAAGTTGGATATTGGTTGCAGTTGCTAGTTGCATTCATCGTTGTTGCTTATCAGGTTGGCACTTTGGCATTTAGGACACAGCCTGTGGAAGCACAGTACTAGTTGCCAGCAGACTGCCAGTCTTCCTTTTCCCTTCTTAGGAGCAACTGTGATATGTTGTATAAAAATAGTGATACAGTGGTACCTCGAGTTACGATGGTCCCCAAAATCGCCCTTTTATGTAAGTTTATTTTTTTAAATGCTTTTGTAAGTATATTTTTGGGGCTGTAAAAGGACTAGTCTATTTTACATTATTCCTTATGGGGATAAATTCGTTTGGTAATGGCACTTGAACAGCATTCTCGAACGAAAAATATCGTAACTCGAGGTACCACTGTACTTGGTGATGTATCATTACATTTAGTGGTGTCACATGGGATTTGCAGTATTATAGTGACATTGTGTTATGTGAAGCTCTAGCAGTGATAATTAGTAATGGTGTTGTGAAAAACTGCAGCCATATCATATAAAATTGCTAATGTCAAATTTTGCAGAGTCTGGAGCTACATAAAAAAAAGGCTCTTTCTGCAAACGTTTTTTTCCAATAGCATAAGGCATAGTCTAAAAGGACCGTAGCAATTCGTAGAAGCATTTCCGAGCCCAATTTTAAAGCATACCAGCAAGATGCTTTACTTGGGTTTCTTTAGCTTAAATTTTAATTAACAGTTCAAATTCAGTTCTTGTCTTGATAGGTAGCCAATGTAGCTCATACACATAGGAACTAGTGGGAAAACAGTTTGGAGCGAAAATGCTGATCTAGCTGCACAGTTCAGTACAGACTGTGTCTTTTAAGCAAATCTATAAACAAACAGTTGCAAAAATCAGTTTGAGAGGAAACAAATTCATTGATAATGAACAACATTTTCTGTAAATCTCAACTGTACGTTCATTTAGTTTTTTTTTCATTAGCTTAGATTTGTTATTCCCATTAATATTCTTTATAATGTTCTTTTTCTTGATAATAGTAGAGATGGTTGATTGTGGAAAGCCATACTCATTCACCAGTGCACTAATTCTAACTACTGCATCATGTTTTTTCACAATTTCTTGTTTGATCTTCGGAGATATTGTCTATTTACTGTGCACTTTATTGACCATGATGATGTGGTAAGAAAAGTTAGCATAATTAAATCACATATTCATAACAAAACTAAATTCCTTTAGGAGGGCAAATTGTAACTCAAAATTATTGTAATTCCAGTCCATCATAACTCAAGGAAGCAATGTACAGTGGACCCCCAGTGTTCGTGATGCTCCAAACTCGAACAATTATGTAAGTGTATTTTTGTAAGTGCTTTTGTAAGTGTATTTTTGGGGGTCTAAAAGGACTAGTCTAATTTACATTATTCCTTATGGGAATAAATTCATTTGGTAATGGCACTTGAACAGCATTCTGGAACAAAAAAATCACGAAAACCGGGGGTCCACTGTATTTATACAAGTGCTTGGGAAC
Organism: Cherax destructor; assembly: GCA_009830355.1. Classification (NCBI taxonomy): domain Eukaryota; kingdom Metazoa; phylum Arthropoda; class Malacostraca; order Decapoda; family Parastacidae; genus Cherax; species Cherax destructor. Next base: position 40,892 of record WNWK01001175.1, on the reverse strand, counting down.
AACAGTTCTGTTGATTCAGAGAACTGTAAATTTCCCACCTATCCTTCAGAGTGCAGGCATTTTATAAACACAGGTATATACAACAGTTAATTCTTTTGTATAAAGGCAAAGGGGACAAAAGAAAGTGTAAAAATTATATTGGAATAGTAAGTCTGTTGAGTATACCTGGTAAAGTGTGTGGTAGAGTTATTACTAATAATATAATATCTTTATTTACTACAAGTACATGTACTGTACATGGTATACAAGGCCTAGCTGACATCAATGACATACTACTGTATAGAAAGCCCCATGTTATGCTGAGCATTTCGGGCAAATTAGGTCCTTGTCCCAGGATGCGACCCACACCAGTCGACGAACAATAGGTACTCATTTTACTGATGGGTGAACATAGACAACCAGTGTAAAGAAACACGCCCAATGTTTCTACCCTGGCTGGGAATCAAACGCAGACCCTCGCCATGTGAAGCGAGAGCTTTAGTGATCAGGCCACGGTGCACCGTTAAAAGAATTAAGAGTAGGACAGAGAATAGGATAGCAGATGAACAAAGAGGCTTTAGGAAGGGTAGGGGGTGTGTAGACCAAGTGTTTACAGTGAAATATATAGGTGAACAGTATTTAGATAAGGGTAAAGAGGTTTTTGTGGCATTTATGGATTTGGAAAAGGCATATGATAGGGGGGCAATGTGGCAGATGTTGCAAATGTATGGAATAGTAGGTAGATTATTGAAAGCAGTGAAGAGTTTTTACAAGGATAGTGAGGCTCACCAACACTCACCAAAAATGTCACCAACACTGTCATCAACACTAACATTGTTACTGGAGAGAGGGAGATTATTTCCCAGTAAAAGTAGGCCTTAGACAGGGATGTGTGATGTCACCATGGTTCAATATATTTATAGATGGAATTGTAAGAGAAGTAAATGCTCGGGTGTTGGCAAGAGGTGTGGGGTTAAAAGATAAAGAATCTGACAGAAAGTGGGAGTTGTCACAGTTGCTCTTTGCTGATGACACTGTGCTTTTGGGAGATTCTGAAGAGAAGTTGCAGAGGTTGGTGGATGAGTTTGGTAGGGTATGTAAAAGAAGGAAATTAAAATTGAATATAGGAAAGAGTAAGGAAATGAGGATGAAAAAATTAGGTAACAAAAGATTGGATATCAGATTGGAAGGAGAGAGTATGGAGAAAGGGGAATGTATTCATATATTTGGGAGTGGACTTGTCAGCAGGTGGGTCTGTGAAAGATGAGGTGAATCATAGAATTGACGAGGGGAAAAAGGTGAATGGTGCACTGAGGAGTTTGTGGAGACAAAGAACTTTATCCATGAAAGCAAAGAGGAGAATGTATGAGAGTATAGTTATCCAAATGCTCCTGCATGGGTGTAAAGCATGGGTGGTGAATGTTGCAACAAGGAGAAGGTTGGAGGCAGTGGAGATGTCATGTCTGAGGGCAATGTGTGGTGTGAATTTAATGCAGAGAATCCATAGTTTGGAGATTAGGAGGAGGTGCATGATTACCAAAATTATTATCCAGAGGGCTGAGGAGGGGTTATTGAGGTGGTTCGGACATGTATAGAGAATGGAACGAAATAGAATGACTTGGAGAGTGTATAAATCTGTAGTGGAGGGAAGGCGGGGTAGGGGTCATCCTAGGAAAGGTTTGAGGGAGGGGGTAACGCAGGTTTTGTGTGCGATGGGTTTGGACTTCCAGCAAGCATGCGTGAGCGTGGTGAATGTTGACAAATGATTTTTAGGACTTGACGTGCTGTTGGAGTGTGAGCAAGGTAACATTTATGAAGGGATTCAGGGAAACCGGCAGGCTGGACTTGACTCCTGGAGATGGTAAGTACAGTGCCTGCACTCTGAAGGAGGGGTGTTAATGTTGCAGTTTTTAACTGTAGTGTGAGCGGGCCTCTGGCAAGACAGTGATGGAGTGAATAATGATGAAAGTTTTTCTTTTTTGGGGGCCACCTTACCTTGGTGGGAAACGGCTGATGTGTTAATAAAAAATACGTAATATGCAACAGTATGAAAAGTAACTTCTTGCTCAATGTGACCATATAGTATATATATAAAAGTTGTGTATCTTTACAGAGTCATATATTGTGTGTGATCACAATAACAAACTGGACAATATTCTTACATCAGAAGGACCAGAGCTGAGTCATGAGAAAACACTGTTCATGGTAAGTTTTTGTCAAAATATAATGAGACGTCAAAATATACTTCTACTTACACTTAGGTCACACTACACATTCATGTACAAGCATATATGTACACACTCCTCTGGGTTTTCTTCTATGTATTTTCTTAATAGTTCTTGTTCTTATTTTCTCTTATCTCCATGGGGAAGTGGAACAGAATTCTTCCTCCGTAAGCCATGCGTGTCGTAAGAGGCGACTAAAATGCCGGGAGCAAGGGGCTAGTAACCCCTTCTCCTGTATATATTACTAAATGTAAAAGGAGAAACTTTCGTTTTTCCTTTTGGGCCACCCTGCCTCGGTGGGAAACGGCCACATGTTGAAAGAAAGATAATGAGATGTTTTGGCAAGAAAAGAAACTTGTTCCATGTATCACCTTACTACAATAAATAATATTAGCATAATTCTTATATTTTTTGCTTATATCCAGGCTACATTTTAGATTATAATATCTACCATTTTGAAAATTTATCATAAGGCTTCAGTGATTTAATTTTTTTTTTTGGAGTTAATATTTATCATTTCTTACTCATGTTTCCCTTATTATTATAGCTGGTGGTCTTTCTTATTATGATTAATAATTCTGTTTTTAATGTTAAAATTTTGTTTTATCCTCCAGGAACATCTTCAGAAATTAAAGCATTGGTGGGAAAATAATGAGTGGCTTGGCAAGCAGAATTCAGAAATTCGAAAGCAAATAAAAGAGCACTTCACCATGTATCTAGAGCTAGTGGACCCACACTGTGAATTTCCACTCTTTAGATTTTTGCTTCAACTTATGTTTTCAACAAGAGTTCTTGGCACTACTGATGCTGCAGAGTTTCCAGATTATCCAAAGGTCAGTATAGTATTGTAACAAAGGTAATTATTTATAAATTGAATATAGTCTGAGTTCATTTTTATTTATTTTATTTGGTTGTTATTTCCTTTTGCAATTTAAATTTGTTTTTTGATTAGCTTTTATTTAGATTTGTAGCATTTTTTAATGTGTGTTGTTCATAGATAAATATATATTTTTAACACACTGACCGTGTTATTGACTGTGTTATTGAGGACAACTGAACCAGGATTAGATATGATGAATGTTGTGTCATCTGCAAACAGGACTGGTTTAACCCTTTCAGGGTCTAGACCCCCAATCTGAAACTTGCCCGCAGGGTCCAAGAATTAAAAACAATTTTTTTTATCGTTTCTTATGAAATGGTAGAGAATCTTTCTCTCAGGGTAATAAAAAAAAAGTATGAAATTTGATGGAAAATTGACAAAATTGCTCTATCGCGAATTTTGCTGCATCAGCGATATTTACGCATCGGTGATTTTGCCCACTTTGACTCCTATTTTATGCCAATTACATTGTTCCAGTCAACAAAATTTTTAATTATTTCGCTAGTATGCCTTCTATTTTATCAATTGAGCACAAGAAACTGCCCAATCAACTATTTCAACTACCCAGTAAAATGATCAGAAATTGGTAATTTGGCCAATTTCACACAAATTTCAGAATATTCCAATTTCAAAATAGGGTCCAGAATAAACAATGCAGGCATTCCTGGCACTAAAATAACATTTCCTCTGTTTATTAGTTACATTTCCAGGTTTTACACATTAATTTCCTTTTGATTTTTTATTCACGCAAAGAATTTTTATTCACACCAAAAAATAGAAGATTTACTGTTAGTATGTAACATTGTAATAATTGTATAAATAATATCAACCCATTCTTGAACACATATTAGACCCACCAGCTGATGTGTATTGGATGCGTGATGTGATTTCTTTACTTTTAAACATTGGCAAAAATTGAACATTTCCACTACTTTGAGCTCAATTTCAAGCTATTTTCACTCCTAAAACCAATCAGAATTATCTCTATTTCTATAATATATCTTCCATTCTATCAAATGAGACTAAGAAATTGTGAATACAACCATAAAAACCATATGAAAATACACCACAAAGTCGCTGTTTTAATCCAAGAACACGGTCGCAGTTTTTCTCATGCACTGTGTGCGGCAGGATTTTTTTATAAGGTTCACACTTACCATATAGATGCATTTTCTCATAACTAGGCACAAATTTACTGCTCACAGCTTATCTGAGTGAACTGAGCTCATAGCATAGAACTACGGCACTGACCCGGGCTTTAAAGCCATAGATAGAACTACAGCATGTACCCTCAAAGGGTTAAGCTCCTGAGAGGCATTTGGTTTATATATATAGTTTATTAAACAAACCGACCATATCCCACCAAGGCAGGGTGACCTAAAAAGAAAAACTGAAGTTTCTCTTTTTAAATTTAGTAATGTATACAATTTAGTAATGTAAAACAATTACAGGTTTCTGTTTTACACTCACTTGGCAGGATGGTAGTGCCTCTCTGGGTGGTTGCTGTCTACCACCCTACTACCTAGTTTGTGGTTTATATATGTATATACAACTCCCATTGGGGAGTTGTCACAGTTGCTTTTTGCTGATGACACTGTGCTTTTGGGAGATTCTGAAGAGAAGTTGCAGAGGTTGGTGGATGAATTTGGTAGGGTGTGTAAAAGAAAGAAAATTGAAAGTGAATATAAGAAAGAGTAAGGTGATGAGGATAACAAAAAGATTAGGTGACAAAAGATTGGATATCAGATTGGAGGGAGAGAGTATGGAGGAGGTGAATGTATTCAGATATTTGGGAGTGGACATGTCAGCAGATGGGTCTATGAAGGATGAGGTGAATCATAGAATTGATGAGGGGAAAAGGGTGAGTGGAGCACTTCGGAGTCTGTGGAGACAAAGAACTTTGTCCATGGAAGTAAAGAGGGGAATGTATGAGAGTATAGTTATACTAGCACTCTTACGTATATGGGTGTGAAGCATGGGTGATGAATGTTGAAATGAGGTTTGGAAATTAGGAGGAGGTGCGGGATTACCAAAACTATTATCCAGAGAGCTGAGGAGGGGTTGTTGAGGTGATTTGGACATGTAGAGAGAATGGAACGAGACAGAATGACTTCGAGAGTGTATAAATCTGTAGTGGAGGGAAGGAGGGGTAGGGGTCGGCCTAGGAAAGGGAGGGAGGGGGTAAAGGAGGTTTTGTGTGCGAGGGGCTTGGACTTCCAGCAAGCATGTGTGAGCATATTTGATAGGAGTGAATGGAGACAAATGGTTTTTAATACTTGACGTGCTGTTGGAGTGTGAGCAAAGTAACATTTATTGAATGGATTCAGGGAAACCGGCAGGCCGGACTTGAGTCCTGGAGATGGGAAGTACAGTGTCTGCACTCTGAAGGAGGGGTGTTAATGTTGCAGTTTTATAACTGTAGTGTAAAGCACCCCTCTGGCAAGACAGTGATGGAGTGAATGATGATGAAAGTTTTTCTTTTTCGGGCCACCCTGCCTTGGTGGGAATCGGCCGATGTGTTAATAATAAATAATAAAATAATAATGTATATACAGTGGTACCTCTACTTACGAGCTTAATTCGTTCCAGATGGCTATTCAAGTGCCGATACCGAAGGAATTTTTCCCCATAAGAAATAATGAAAATTAGATTAATCCATTTCAGACCCCCAAAAATACACTTACAAAAGCACCTACAAAAATACACTTACATAATTGTTCGAGTTGGGAACTGCTCGTAAGTAGAGGTACCACTGTATATATACTACAGCCTCTCTTCACTTAACGACGGAGTTCCGTTCCTTAGACCACATCATTAACCGAATTTGTCGCTAAGTGAGGAGTATACTGTAATGGTAGTGAGTTTCTGTCAACCATCTTTGATATTGTTTTAATATCACCTTTGCACCATTTATAACATTTCTGGCATATGTATTTTTAAATGTTTATACAGTAGTGTACTGTATACGTATTGAAATAAACAGAATAGAGGAAATCAGCTCTAATATATGTACATTATTTAGGTATGAATACTGGTCAGAGAGCCCGTTGTAAGTCCGAGGCGTCGGTAAACGAGTACGTCGCTAAGTGAGGAGAGGCTGTACATATATTATATTTTTTAACATGGCCATTGCCCACCATTTCCTATTGTAGGTAGTAGGTTGGTAGATAACAACTGCCCAGGGAGGTACTACCATCCTCCCAAGTGAATGTGAAACGGAAGCCTGTAATTGTTTTACATGATGGTAGGATTGCTAGTGTCTTTTTTTTCTGTTTCATAAACATGCAAAATTTCAGGTACATCTTGCTACTTACACTTAGGTCATGCTTCACTTGCATGTACTAGCATGTATATAAACACCCGTCTGGGTTTGCTTCTATTTTCTTATGTTCTTGTTCTTGTTTATTTCCTCTTATCTCCATGGGAAAATGGAACAGAATTCTTCCTCCGTAAACCATGCGTGTTGTAAGAGGCAACTAAAATGCCAGGAGCAAGGGGCTAGTAACCCCTTCTTCTGTATACATTACTAAAGTTAAAAAGAGAAACATTAGTTTTTCTTTTTGGGCCACCCTGCTTTGGTGAGATACAGCCGGTTTGCTGAAAGAAGAAGAGAAATAATAAGGGACCAAGGATGCTATCCCTGTGGCTCTCCATGCTGATACTTAAAGTAGATGTGATTGTGTCATTGACAGTCACTTGCTGCTGTCTGTATAGTTGGACTTTATGAAAGTAAGAACATGACCTCATCAGCAATATACTGTGGTCTACAGTGTCAGAAGCTTTTCTTAGATCAGTAAAGAGTTCCATTGAATATTCATTATTTTCTAGATCTGAATAAACAAGAGTTTAGTATCTTTAGGATAACATCATTAGTACTTTTTCTTGGCTTGAAACCAAATTAGGAAGAGTTAGGAGTAGTAAGTTATATTCTTGATGGGGGTTTAAAGCACTCATAGCTTGTGTTATATTAAACTTTGCCTCCCAGTGCCCATGAGGCAAAGTTTATATTGCCAAAAACTGTGTGATGAAAGGAAAGGGAGCAGAAACAAGAATAAATTTCAGATTAGCATGTGACTGGTAGTAGTAGTAGTTCATAGTGGTGTCATGTATTGCCTGGAGTCAGAGTATCTTATGACTTAGATTGCAAATTTTTTTGTTATATGATCAGCTTCAGATGGCTGGGTTTTTTAAGGCACAAATGCAAATGCCTTAAAGCATGGATAAATGATTGGTACACTACAGGTTAATAAAATAGTTGGATATGTATTACTACAGTGAATAATAGAGTACTGGGATGTCTATCTTCTTAAATATATTTTAGATATACAGTGGACCCTCGGTTTTCATTGAAAATTTTCATCATGAGTTCTGTAAATTATATAGCATTTTAATGATGACTTGACTTTTGCTCTTCTGGGTTTGAAACTAAATGGCAGGGACTTCCAATTTGTTTTGAGATGTAGGCATATTATTGGATGTACATAAATAGCTATTATTTTACATATACGTATGTATACTGTAATTTAGATAGCAACTCGTAGTTCAGAAGTATAGTGTTTGGCTCAAAACTAGAAACGACCCTTCTTGGATTCCGTACGAGCTAAGATGTATGAGCAAGCCTTACACCTGCAACACCTAACAGTCACTGGGTATTGCTACTAGATGTCAGTCAATTATTGTAGACCACATTTGGGAAAAAATGACAAAGACCCCAGTGGAAATAACACCTGGGTTAATCTGAAAGAGGTCTTCTACTTCTTGGTTTGATACTTGTCTGTAGTTGTATGTGGTGTCACCCCTCAGTATACTATACACAGGAGTAACCTTGTATTTTTTTAGGTTTAAATTTTATAGGTATTTAAGGTAAACCAATGTATAAAAATTTGTTTTACAAAAAATAAAAGTCTAAGCAGTGTGTAAGTTTTTGCGTGTCTATTTCAGATGCAGATAGAGCTACATCGAAATAGATGCCCAGCATTCTCAGAAGTTTTAAAATCTTTGAAGCCATTTGGAATAGAAGAATTATCAACACAGCACATAATCTTTGGAGATATTGAACCATGGATTATTGTTATTGAAAATTCTCCGTTTCTAAAGAAAGTGCATTTACGACAAAATATTTGTGAAGAGATTCTTTTGTGCATAGGACAGCACTGTCCTCTGATAGATACATTCATAGTAGAGCAGCTCTTAGGCAGATTAATGGTTCCAATTGATTGTTTATACAAAACATTTTTCTCAGGCTTTGATTATGAAAGAGTTAATGTCTTTTCTAAAAGTAGAAGAGGTTTAGACATGCAGAAATATTTATCCTTTCCAAGGCTTAAGTATGTTGACCTTGGAGATAGAAGGAAATTTATGAAGGTTGTTAAAAGGCAAACTTTTACAGAATTTTTGTATAATCTAATGTTTTTTTATCCAGATATAGTGAGTATATCATGTCATTCTATGCAGCCCTTTTCACCTCTATTACCCATAAGTTTGCCTCAGCATTGTTACTTTATGTCTTACAACATTAAGCATATTGATCTCATTGGATTAATGTCTTATGTACAATATTGCTTACCCCAACATTTATGTCAGCCTAAAGGAAGTATTGATACAAAATCTATACTTTTATCTTTTAAGAAGCTGCAGCATTTAACACTATGCCATTGTGCAAGCATTAACACAAGTGATGAAAACATTAAGGAGTATGCAAAATTTGCAGAAAATTGGTTACCAAAGTTTGGTTGCAAAAACTTCACTATTCATGTACCCTTTACACCTTCTGAGGACATCAGAAATGGTCAGTTTCTTTCTCTATATATCCCACTTTTTAGTAGAATAGGACAGAGCTTATGTGCATTACATTTTCACTTGTATGTGAGTATAGATTTAAGTGAAATATGTCAGCTTATATCTCTTTGCCCCAACCTTGAGCTTCTTGAGATAAGGCTACTTGCAGAAGTCAACATATGTAGTAAAACAAACTTTAATATCCAAAGACTACCTCGATTAACTTCACTGAGCTTTGCTAGTGCTGCAGTTTTGGATACAGACAGTGTCAACACATTAGTAGAGAGACTGATCACATCAGCTCCCATTTTGACTAGTCTGGAGCTTATGTTGGCATATAGACCTTGTGCATGGTTGATGGAGATGGCAGGTAACAAGATACTTGTTGGGATAAGAACATTACGACTCAGTTTTAGTGCTCGATCTCTTAGTAAGTGGATACCTAACCAATCAATGAACCAAGTGGACACATCATTTTATGTTTTATTAATAGAACTTCTACCAAATCTTGAGGTATTGATGCTAGGTATGCTTCATAATTATGTCTTCAATCAGATAAGAATGATATATCACACTTCAAACCTGAAGATTATTGCAAGAGGTAAACCATATATAGGCTATGCTCTACTGAATCCAATGTAAATATAATGTTAAAATTAAAATAACATTTCTAAATATTATTTGCTCTTTTCTGTACGTTCTCATTTGTTTCTGTAGTACAGTTAGGTAGCATGTCTATCTCGTGCTTGGCAGATTAGCCTAAAACTCTCCTTGAGCTAAATGACCGACAAGGGTTTAGCGCTTCATAGGAATTATAATAAGAATTCCTTTATTTCTTTATTCTTTTTAGTTTTGCACTAGAATAATGAGAATTCCTATATTTCTTTATTCTTTTAGGTTTGCACTGTAATGATCCCAAATGTTCCCATTTCTTAACCTTGGGTATAAAGAAATATACAGAACAAGCATTCATTGGGATTACATTCCATTCAGGGTAGAGCTTCATTAATTTGTGACTTTATGAAGCTCAACCCTGAACAATACATCATCCCCATAAAAGCTTGTTCTACATATTTTCTTTTAATAGACCAGCTGTCTTCCACCAAGGTAAGGTAATCCAAAAAAGGGAAAACATTGACTACTATTCATTCAGTTGTTCTCTTTCCAGAAGTTCACAAACATCACAATTCAAATGACCCTCTGAACCAAAACTTCTTCACCCCTTCTTTAGAGTGCAGGAATCAAGTCCAGCTAATCTATTTCCCTGAATTCTTTCATAAATGTTATCTTGCTCTCACTCCAACAGCCTGCCAAGCCATAAAAACCATTTGTCCCCACCTCTAATCTAACATGCTTACATAAGTCTTCTGGATATTCAATCCCTAGCATTCAGAACCTCCTTTACCTCTTTCCTCCAACCTCTCCTGGGATGTTCCTTATCCCTCCTCCACTCTACCCCAGATTTATACATACTTTATAAATGTCCAAACCACTTCAACAAACCCTTTTCAGCTCTCTAAATTATGTTGTACCTTTTGTAGCCTCACACCATCTAACTTATACTCTCTGCATAATATTTACACCCAACATTGTTCCCAAACACAACATAACCTTCTGCCTTATGTTCTTCTATACACAAACTTATTTTTTTTCACACCACCTACCTGTTTCTCCTCATCTATTCTATTGTTCACCTGATCTTTTATAGACCCATCTGCTGATGTGTTCACTCTCAAATATCTAAATACATTCACTTTCCCCATACTCCCTCTCATTGCTGAGGCTATTTTGTTATTCTTACCAGTCATCATTACCTTTACAACACCAAACATGTTCTAACAATTTTGACCTCTTTCATTGCTTCACTATATTTTATTCTTTATTCCACTGTATTTTTAGTTTGTTAATTTTTAATTATTTTAAAGTTGAATATCTTGCTTCACTTTCTGTGGCTCTTTCTTGCTGTCAGCCATCAATACTGTGTCAGCGGGAACAATTTTCTTCTAAGCAAACCAACTGCTATCCTCTACGTACTCACTCTCATCTTTCTGAAAACTCCCACCATTAAAGTATGCAGCAGATTATCAATTACCAGGCCTCTTTGGGAAAAGAGGGTGAATGAGATTTTCAACAACTTCAGATGATCACATCATTTTTTATTGTCTCTTTGTTTTGCACATTATTTTTTTACATTATCTGTTTAGGTGCCTGATCAAACAAAACTGCCAGATAATGTTCAAAACTGAATATCCAGTTGTCAAATTGACAATTTACTGTATTTATTAAAGAGCCATAGGAACAGTACACACATGTATTCAGTTCCAGCACTTGTCTCAAATCTTGCACTAAGCTTCCCATTACAGTACATTTATGTTGCTATGTATAATAATAAAACTTTTTTTTCTTAATATGTTGGGACAAAAATTGTCCAAAAAATATAATGAACTCTTGTCAGTGCTAAGTAATAACCCACATGAGGACAGAAACACAAAAGATAAAGTTGTCTGTATTTTGACCCCAACTGCTTAAGAGGACATCAGTTGTGGGTCGAAATATACAGACAACCTTCTCTTATGTGTCTGTCTTCATGTTGGTTATTACTTAGCACTAAATTGTTTTACAATACCATATTCTTTTAGGTCATAGATGGAATTTTTTTATAATTTACCGCACAAAAGCCTATTCTGTATATTGTGCTTATGCTAGAGTGTTTGTGTGGTAGATGGCATGAAAAATTTGTGAATTCTTTTTTGGAAAATGGAATTTGCTGAAGCTTTCTTCTGTATAACACAGTACAGTGGACCCTCGGTTTTTGTCAATAATTCTTTCCAGAATGCTGTTTGAGTGCCATTACCGAACGAATTTGTTCCCATAAGGACGAATGTAAATTAGATTAGTCGTTTCAGACCCCCAAAAATACACTTACATAACCGAGGGTCCACTGTACTGTGTAATTCAGTAATGTGCTGTACTATGTAAAACGGTACTGTACTATATACGTAATACAGTATGTATTGTATTGTACTGCTAAGGTAAAGCTAAGATAATTTATGACTGGAAGATATGAATTGAAATCAAGAAAAGAGCTCTTTATGTGGAATGCAGTAATGAGAGCAAACATGTAAAAAAAAAAAAATTAATTGTGGGAGTTATTGCTTCCACAAATGCCGGTGTATTAAACATGCTTTTGTGGTATATTAAATTACAGATGTATAAAATTACAAAAAACTCAAAATATGAAGTATTTTTTAATAAAATAAAAAAAAATTGGCTGCAGTGTGTGTGATTGACCACAACAAATCTGCTGCCTTCATAATAGTCACCTACTACCCCTACCAACACTGCCAGACACCCATCAGCACTGCCAGACAAATATCAGCATTGCCAGCCACCCACCAGCACTGACCACTCACCAGCACCACCAACCACTTGCCATCTCAGCTGACCATTAACCAGAACTGCTGGATACCCAATTGCTCTACCAGTCACCCAGCAACACCATTGGCCTCTCACCACCCTGACCAGCCACAGCTACATATGCAGCAGTTAAGTTTTCTTTCATACATTTTAACCCATTTCTAATTCTTTCTTTCTTTCAACACGTCTGTCGTTTCCCACCGAAGCGGGGTGGCCGAAAAGGGAAAACGAAAGTTTCTCCTTTTACATTTAGTAATATATACAGGAGAAGGGGTTACTAGCCCCTTGCTCCCGGCATTTTAGTCGCCTCCCACCATTTCTAATTGTTTCTAATTGTTGCTACTAAAAAAAATATCTGATACTGGGGGTTGGCAGTTACTACAAGACCAGATGTACCAGATTTCGCTAATTTTTTATTATTATATTACTTTATTTCATCACGTAATTTCTTCTTTCATCCTAATTTTCAAATCTTCCCATGAAAGCCTAATCCTTACCTATCTTGCACTGTCAATTTCCTTAGCTTAATTTATTTTTTTATTATGTACAATGCCTTCCTTGGTATGTTCGAAACTTTATATAGTAATTTTGTTTAACCCTTTGACTGTTTCGGTCATATATATACATCTTACGAGCCACTGTTTCGGACGTATCAATACGCCTAAATTCTAGCGGCTTCAAATCAAACGGGAGAAAGCTGGTAGGCCCACATATGAGAGAATGGGTCTGTGTGGTCAGTGTGCGCAGTATAAAAGAAATCCTGCAGCACGCAGTACAAAATGAGAGAAAAAAAACTCTGACCATTTTTTTGGATTAAAACGCCGACTTTGAGGTGTATTTTCATATAGTATTTATAGTTGTATTCTCTTTTTTATGGTCTCATTTGATAGAATGGACAACATACTACAGAAATATAGATGATTTTGATTAGTTTTATGATGAAGACGACCTTGAAATTGAGCTCAAAGTAGGAGAAATGTTCGATTTTTGCAAATGTTCAGGAGTAAACAAATCACGCCACGCGTTCAATACACATCATTTGGTGAGTCTAATATTCTTTCACAAGTGCATTGATATTATTTATACCATTTTTACAATAATGCAATAGTCTGCATAACGGTAAATCTTCTATTTTTTATGTGAATAAAAAATCAAAATAGAAAGCAAAAGTAATATAAGAGGGGCCTAAAGACGTGACTAATGAACAGATAACATCTTATTTTAGTGCCAGGAATGTCTGCATTGTTTATTCTGGACCCTATTTTGAAATTGACAACTTTTTTATTTTGCATGAAATTGGCCAAATTGCCAATTTCTGATCACTTTATTGGGTAGTTGAAATCGATAAATTGGTGGTTTCTTGTACTCAATCGATAGAACAAATGGAGTTCTAAAGAAATATCTATGAGTTTGGTCAACTGGAACAATGGAATTTACCGAAAATAGGGCTCAAAGTCGGCGAAATTGCCGATGCATATATATTGCTGAGATCACTAACTTCGCGAGAGCGTAATTCCGTGATTTTTCAATCAAATTTCAAACGTTTGGTGTCTTTACCATCGGGAAACGATTCTCTATCATTTCATAAGAAAAAATAATTTATTTATTTTTTTTTAAATTTTGCGACAACAGGAGAGCACTCAGGATTGAGGGTTGCGACAGTCAAAGGGTTAATGTAAATATAATCTTATTGGTAAAATTTTAAAGATTATTTTGAGATGCAAGGCATATTGAAAATAGTTGATACTTGACTAAGAATACAAGCAGGAATGTATATACAGCATGTAGTATACTAAAATGCATGAGAATGGTGGTAAAGCCAAGAAAATAGTAAAAATTAAAAAGTACATATTTAGAAAAAAATAAGTAAAAAAAAAATAATGTTTACTTTAGCTGCTCGGCAGAGTTTGGTGATAAGTTATAGTTTATTTTGTATAATAATAAGTAGGTTTTGTAATAGACATAATTGTTGTGTGTACAAGTTGTTTAAATACTATTTTTTTTTATTTAGGGGTTTGTTGAATGTGTACTTCAGCTGCTCAGTTTTTTAATACTATGTAAATTCTGCAACATGAAATAGGTTGTACAATGGAAACTTATATTTTGTGCCTAGTATTTAAGTCAAAATCTAGGTAAGGTTACATTAGGTTCTTTTAGGTTAGATTAATAAATCTTGTTCTTATAATACTGTATTTCCTTTCCAGTTTAGGTGGCCTGGTCAGAGACTAGGCTGTGGGGCGATGTTGAACCATTAACAGATATATTAAGAGATACAGGAGGGGGCCCCCTTTACAACATTTTTCTAATATGTACAGGGGTTTTCGGTTATACCCAATCTATTTTTTTTTATTTAGGCTTCCTACAATAAATGTATTCACTCACTATAAGCTAAGGACGAAAATATTTTAGAGTAAATAATGTGTGTACTGTATATGCATTTTTTAGGCCTAGCTTTATTGCTTACTTAATATATGATAGTGTAAACATATCAGACTTTTATATGCATTTGAAAGTGAAAAAAGGCTGTTTCCACTTGACAGTGAGTTTCACTTTACAGCAGTAGCCCAAAATCTAACCTGCTGTATAAGTGGGGACTTCCTGTATAGGAAAGTTTATAAAGAGAACAGGAAATGAGATCTTGAGTAGTGCAGTGATTCAAATAAAATACTCAACTAGTTTACTCCTATGGAGAGGAAGTGGGATATTAGGTTTACAAGAAAATTATAAGATGTTAAAAAAGTATTGGGACTGAAGTAATGAGTCAATACCCAACATCATGGAAAGGAAAATGTACTACATATTATACAGTATTGCTTCTTTTGTGGGCAAACATGTCAAGGGGTATACATTATATAGAGATGCTTTTCAAGAGGTAAGAAGGTGCCTTGATGTTGTTGAAGTGCACTCTATCCAGAGAATTGAAACTTTTTCTTTACTTGGACCAAATCTCATTGCTGCTCATTTTGCTGGCACTGTATGATCCCTTTGGATTTAGTATTCTTCCATGAATGTAGTGATAATAATAATTAATAATAATAATAATAATAATAATAATAATAATATTAATAATAATATTAATAATAATAATAATGAGAGGGCTCCTTAAAATTGTGACTTGAAAGGAAAACATTGCTTTTGAATGGTTAGGATATGAGGAAAATGAGTAAAAAGTAATGGAAATAAGTAACATACAAGTATTTTTATTTCAAATACTTTGAAACTCCAAGTACATAAAAACTTAAAAAGATATACCAAAGAATAAAAGATCAAACACTTTTTTAAAGCATGTAATTTGTTACCTAACCTATCTTGCAAATTTAGAATACAGTGGTCCCTCGGTTTTCGCCGAAAATTCGTTAAAGAATTCTGCTCAAGTGCCATTACTTATTGAATTTACTTCCTTAAGAAATAATGTCAAGTAGGTTAGTCTATTTCAGACCCCCAAAAATACACTTGCAATAGCACTTACTTAAATACACTTACATAAATGTTCGAGTTTGGAGATGCACGAAAACCGAGGGACCACTGTACGTATTGTGGAATTAACCATTAAAATTTATTTGATTTTAGATAAGTAGCATGGCTATAAATATTGAAAATGTATTAAATTGACACATGGTGTATGTGTGTTGTAATACAAGAGATGTTCTTTGTTATTGTCTACAAAAATGGAAAGTAAAACTACATTGCTTTCAATAAAAAATCATTATTTATTGTTTATACACTGGAGTACAAAATATTTATCACTCATACTATCATTTAATTAGTGAAGGCCTGTTTAGAAAACTGCAGTCATGGTCACCAAGTGAATTTCACACTTCCAATGTCTCAATCAGCTCCAGGATGCTCTGATATCACTTACGTGTACACAGCCTGTTTTTAACACTAGCAGTTTTGCTATTGACAGTACAGTAAAACTGCAATTACAGTTCAAAAAATAAATGCTAGGTGTTTTATTAATTGTTAATTTCATATCATTACCGGCAAAATATTACCCATTTCATATATACACTCAAACCTTACTTTATGATTAATCATAAATTATTCATTATCAAACTTTGTTTTAATTGATGAATGCACAGGAACCATTGTGAAAAATGGTTCAGAAAACTGACAAGTTGAAGAATGAGACACTTGTGCAACATTTGGGAATCTTTATTAAGGAAATGTTGTGACACACAGTGGCTTCATCAGTCCAGTACTAAGAAGAACAATGGAAAAAGAGGAGGAGTTGAAGGTAATCAGTCCCTCAGCCTTGTATCGATTTCAGATTGTGGGAGTGATTGCCTCAAACGCCTCATCTTTTCCACCATTCTGCTTTGTATTGTAATGATGAAACCACTGTGTGGCAAAACGTTTTCTCAGTAAAGATTCCCAAATGTTGCACAAGTGTCTTATTCTTCAACAGGAACCACTGTACCTTACTACTGTACACACTCATTACTTCCATCAGGACATGCCTCTGTGTTCTGACACTGCATAAAGAGGCAAATCCCACACATTCACATTTCACTGCAGCGAGAAACCATCACACTGGAATCTCATTACAATGCTCAATTAAACTTCTTTAAATCTTTTCAAAGTCAAAAATAACAGCTTAAGCAACAAGATAATATCCCATAGCTATACTTTATACCTATATACCCTACAGGTAATTTTAAGTAATATGTATAGTCTTATTATGGACTATCACTAAATTTCACTAGCAACTTATCATTACACTTGCTAGTATGTGGTAATTCTAGTATACCATTGTTTACTATTGGTCTAGGATATATTATACAGTTTCTCAAGTTTAAAATAGTGATTAATAGATCAAATAAGTAATTTGTTTGTCTTGCTTAGTTAGATAATTTAAGGTACTATTCTAAATTAGGGAAACAACAGTAATTATAGCATTACAAATGTAAAAATTACATAAAATTAACCTCATATTCACAAAATCAGAATTGCAGTTTTGCTAAAAACGTTTTGTAATCATATAAAAAATACACTTTAACTGAAGAATTTTTTTTTTATTTTTATTCATTTCAGATTTTTATAACAAATTTACATAAAATTAAGTTTAACTTGTAAAATGAAACTCACAGGCAAAACAATGCTCATAAGAAAATTAATGAAAGGACTTTAAACAGAGTATTGTGTTGAATACAAGATATATTTTATTTTTTAAGCATCCTACACTGTAGTTTGCTTAAAAACCATGACTGCTTCTAATATTTTATAATTTATAACCATACTTTCGTCATTGAAAAGCACACAAACCTCTCAAGTAGGGGTAAGGACCATAGTCTCACAAAGTCCCAAAATACTTATTTAAGCATTTTAAGAAAGTAATAACTGACCTTAATTAATCATCAGTATTAAAGCCTTACATATTTCACCAGATATTTGATCAAATTAAATACAGTATATGTATGTGAGTCAGGAAATATACAATGCTCTCGTCTATGAGATATATTCAAAATGGAAATTGTTTTTGACTGTGTATGAAGGGTGAACTACTATCTAGCTCTAATGGTAGGGGTTGTATCCTAAGATTTAAATGACTGTCCTCTAAAGGTTACTAGCATGTAACATTTCTCATACATTCACAGTAATTAATAAAGCATTATAAATGAGGACTGTAACTAAAATATTTTAGCCCACATATTAATGATATTAGGAAGCATACCTTAATAAGGGTGCTAGAAATATTTAAGGGACAGCCATATAAATTTTAGCAGGAATTCAATTAGGTTTCTGGTCAGTATTGTTGCTATTCCACATTAACATGTTAAGTGTACAGCTTGTAAATTTGTGTAGGTTCATATTTTGAAAGTGTTGTATCTTGACACAGTACAGTACTTCAGTATACCATACTGCTTAGTTTGTTTTCTCAACTTCAATTTTATTTAATTACATAGTACTGTATTTTAGAGTACAGTATTTTAACTTTTATGAATAATTCGCTATGCTGTTAATAAGACAATAGAATATAGATGCTATTAAAACAACTCAGACAAACCCCCAGATTTGCAGGCTTCCTGATTTTAACTGAAAGGCCTCCCACAAATACCTTTGTTTGCAAGTTCTTTTGAGTTGCCCTTTTTTTTATATATATATCTTGCACCACCATAAGATTTCTTATGCCTATTTTCTTTTTTTCTTAGATTATCCTTCCTTATAAATATCAGTATTAACCAGATCAAAACAATATTTATAGAGATATGGCCCTTGAAATATTAAATGAGCCCAAATGTAACCAAATGGATGATGCAGTCATAATTTTGTATTTTTTGCCAATTCTAAATTTGCAGGGCCTGGGATTCAACTGCATATTATAGTACTGTAGTGTAGTTGATTAAGGAACTGGGTAATGTCACTAAAGCACGTTTACATAATAATGTAGTCCTACTGAAGTCATGTGTCACTGAAAGTTTTAAATATAAATTAATGCAGTACAGGTTGATAAAAAATACTATAACAGGAAGGAAGCTTTTATTGAGACAATGTTTTGCCTGGAGAGCAAGATTGATCTCCAAGCAAAATATTATCTTGATAAAGGTTTTCTTTCTGCTATCATTTTGTTTAATCAGCTTGTCGGTTTCATTATGTCTTTCTGCATTAGAAACTATGAACTCTCCATCTGAAAATTGTGTAAATTCAGATTGACTGTAATTAGTCTGTTCTGTTATTGTACAATACAAAATTTTTCAGCTTGGTAGCATTGTATAGGCACATAAATAATTTCAAAAGTTAAGTTTTAAAATCTTGAAGGGTTTTCTGGAAAGGAAATTTTTCAAAGGTGTACTGTTACCAACTCACAACTGAACTATTCTAGAACAAAGAGAACAAAAAAATAAGGTCAGGGAGTGCCATGATAGGCCATAAAGTGTAAGAAGCCATGTTTACAAGAAAGAATGTTGCTATGCTGGCAAGGGGTTATGAGTAAATTGTATCAGAGTTTGGGGTAAATGATAAGAAAAGAGCAAAACACAGGAATACAATGAGAGATCAGGATTTTTTTTTTTTTTTTTTAAACAGGTACTATAAAAATCATTTCATTGATAACACCTAACAACCCAATCACATGTGAATATTGTTAACAAACAAGCTAGTGATCGGTGGAGAAGACTGTGGAAGCAACTACAGTGGTACCTCGACTTACGATGGTCCCCAAACTCACCCTTTTATGTAAGTTTATTTTTTTAAATGCTTTTGTAAGTGTAATTTTGGGGGTCTAAAAGGACTAGTCTATTTTACAACATTTCTTAAGGAGATAAATTCGTTTGGTAATGGCACTTGAACAGCATTCTGGAATAAAAAAATATCGTAAGTCGAGGTACCACTGTACTACTTTATTGATATTCTGAAGTTAAAGGTGTGTGTGTGCATTCTGCCATTCAAGATCTTCTGATTCCAGTTTTACAAAAAAAAATTCCATTATGGTACTAACTCAGCACCTGCAAGATTGCTAGCAGTATGAGTGGTCTGCTTTAGTGGCCAACAAACTGTTTTTAACATATCTACAATTGGGCTTTTGTGTCATCCTTTAATTATCACCACTTGAGGGGAAAGCATAATCTTGCTATTGCATATTACTCACACCAGACTTGCATATATGTCATGAAGTGGCATCCTGCACCATTTTTCATTTGTTAAGCTGTGCTGCACATCCAGTATCTTTTGGTAAATTGTCATATTTATTAGAGAGCATGGTAACTTATTTGTCTCTGACTTCTCTTTCAGTGCTCTGGCATGCTTGCTCTGTCTGCCCTTCTCTCTGCAAGTTATACTTTTGATGCAGACTTTCTATAACCTTTTTTTTTTCTGAAATTGATTTACTGCACTGCCTGTGATGTCCTCATCTTATTGTTATGCTCACCCTCACCTCTTTTACCTCTTAACTTCTAATATTGCTCATCCTTTTTCTATAGAGTGCTGAATGATGCTTGTGGTTTTAACTATGTCCATGAATATAGTAATAATAACTAGCTAGGTTGATTTTTGGAGATGCAAAGTACAGCACCTACACTCAGAGGGATGCTGCAGATTGAAGAGTTATTTGAATTATGATGGCTGTGCACTTCTTTGAGTCGTCCTATCTTGTTGGGAAATACTAGGTACTATGATAAAAATAAATAATAGTACAGTAATGTTAAAAGGTCCTTGTAATCCACAGAAAAGAAAGACGTCTTGAAACCATTACAGCCAACATTCCAAACTACAAACAAACAAACAAACTAGAAACAAATACTAAAATGTAGGGAGAGAAGAAGAGAAACTTTGATAAGGGAATACACTCATAGGACAGAATAAGTTGGAGCCAAACCTTCTATTTTAGTATGTAAGGAGCAAATATAATGTGAAAGATAAAATATAAAAATTCAAGTATGACAATAGACTCCTGAATCAGATGAATAATGTGAGAGAGCTTAAGTTCCAAAATGAATGCTCATTGATACCCTTCATCCTTATGGGTTCCTTCATTACCATATTGGAGAACTTTGCTATACATTTTGACGAATGAGACATGTCTGTCATCATTAATATGAAGTATTTGCTTCCATGCCTATTATCACCAGCAGGGTCCTAATATTTTTCCACTTTACTTTGCCATGTTTCAAAATGTCCAGGATCATCAGTAAGCATTCCTCCTGTTCTGGTTGTTACTGGTGCTTTTCCTCGTGGATGATTATTTGTTTTATTGTAGCCCCTCATACAGTTTATATATCTGGGATAACTAGGTGCTAATGCTTCTTCAGATTCCCGATACTTTTTTCTTATCATTTCCTTTGGCTTCTGTGATTATTAATACATATGTACTTTAATAATTTATTTGCTTTGTTTGTAATATTTGCATTTTGGCTGTGCATGTTTTTAGAGGGCAACAAATATATCAGACCATTATTTAGTTGTAGCTACAATGAGAGTAAGAGGTAAATGGGGTACAAGTAGAATATTATTAGGGAGCAAGAGAGAAGTGAAAGTTTATAAATTAGAGGAGTTGGTTGTTAAGGTAAGATATAAGCAACTGCTGGGAGAAAGATGGGCTAGAGAATGAGTTCTGTATTGGTAATGAGGAACAGGTCGAAGAAGTATGGGGTAGATTTAAGTATGTAGTGTTAGAGTGTGAAGCAGAAGTTTGTGGATATTGAGGGTGGGTGTGGGAGTGAAGAGGAGCAACTGGTGAAATGACGAGGTAAAGAATGGTAAAGGAGAAAATGTAAGCGGAAGTGATATAAGGAAGGTGGAGTATTTGGAGAGCAAAAGAGTAGTTAAGAGAGTGGTGAGGAAGTCTAAAAGGAGAGCAAATGAGAAAGTGGATGAGGTTTTGTCAATAAATTTTGCTAAGAATAAGAAAAAGAAACCATACCACGGGTGGGGTTCGAACCCGCGATCAGAGAGTCTCAAAACTCCAGACTGTCGCGTAAGCCACTGGGCCAGTGGCTTACATGACGGTCTGGCGTTTTGAGACTCTCTGATGCGGGTTCGAACCCCACTCGATGTATGATTTGTTTGCAATCGTGTCATTACGATTTTGTGAGTCAAGTTAATAAGAAAAAGTTTTGAAGTGAGATTAATAAGTTGAGAAAGCAAAGAGAATGAATAAATTTATTATTATTATTATTATTATTACTATTTTTATTATTATTATTATTACTATTATTACTATTATTATTATTATTATTAAAAGAGGAGAGTTATAAGGTGGAGGCATTGGGAAGATGGAGGGAATATTTTTAGTTGTTAAATATTGATAAATAGAGGGAGGCAGTGATTTCATGCATTGGTCAGGAAGGTATAACACCTTTTAGAAGTGAGGAAGAACCAGAAGTGAGTGTGGGGGAGGTGTGTGAGGCAGTGGGTAGATTGAAAGAGAATAAAGCAGCTGGGATTGATGGGATCAAGACAGAATTGTTAAAAGCAGGTGGGGATATAGTTTTGGAGTGGTTGGTGCATTTGTTCAATAAATATATGAAAGGGGGAAAGTACTTAGGGATTGGCAGAAGTGTGCATAGTTCATTTGCATAAATGAAAAATTAATAAAAGATAGTGTAAGAATTGTAGGGAAATAAATCGTTCGAGTATACCAAGTAAGGTGTATGGTGGTTATTATTGAAGGAATTAAGGGTAAGAGGGAGAACAGGATTGCAGATAAACAAAAGAGGTTTTAGGAGGGTAGGAGATGTGTAGACTGTGTTTAACATTGAAGCATAGAGAGGAACAGTACAATGGTACCTCGAGTTACGATATTTTTTCGTTCAAGAATGCTGTTCAAGTGCCATTACCAAACGAATTTATCCCCATAAGGAATAATGTAAAATAGTCTAGTCCTTTTACACCCCCAAAAATATACCTACAAAAGCATTTAAAAAAATAAACTTACATAAAAGGGCGATTTTGGGGACCATCGTAACTCGAGGTACCACTGTATTTTGATAAGGGTAAGGAAGTTTTCATTACATTTATGGATTTAGAAAAGGTATATGATAGGGTGGATAAGGGGGGCAATGTGACAGATGTTGCAAGTATACTGAATAAGTGGTAGGTTATTTAAAGCAGTTGAGTTCTTTTGAGGATAGTGAGGCTCAGGTTAGGGTATATAGGAGAAAGGGAGATTATTGTCCAGGAAGAGTAGGCCTTAGACAAGGATGCGTGATGCCACACTGGTTGTTTAACATATTTATAGAAGAGGCTGGGATTAAAAGAAAGAATCTAATAGTACAAAGTTGGTGCTGTCACAGTTGCTTTTTGTCGATGACACTGTGCTTTTGAGAGGTTGTGAAGAGAAGTTAAAAGGTTGGTAGATGGATATAGGATGGTACAGTTGAACCTCGGTTTTCATGATTAATCCGTTCGAAAAAGTCTGACGATAAACCGAATCATACAAAAACGGAAGCAATATTTTCCATAAGAAATAATGTAAATTCAATTACTCTGTTCCAGACACCCAAAAATATTAACAAAAAATACATTTTATAGAGAATACTGTAACTATAGTTTTACATACAAACTAGGGCATATGAAAACTGAGGTTCCACTGTATATACAGTGGACCCCCGCCTAACGAGCAAAATTCATTCCAGAAGCCTGCTCAAGTGCCATTACCGAACGAATTTACTTCCTTAAGAAATAATGTCACGTAGGTTAGTCTATTTCAGACCCCCAAAAATACACTTCCACAAGCACTTACAATATTATACTTACATAATTGTATGATTTCCGGGGTGCTCGTTAGGCGGGGGTCCACTCTATATGTAAAAGAAGGAAATTGAAAGTGAATATAGGAAAGAGCAGGGTAATGAAAGATTGAATATCATATTGGAGGCATCTGAGCTGTAATGTTGGGTTGCCTCTGGCAAGACAGTGATGAAGTGAGCGATGGTGAAAGTGTTTCTTCTTTTTTGGGGCATTCATATATAATATTTGACTCGACTCTCCTTGTGGAGTTTAGTAGCATTTTAGAGACAAGGCTGAGCTGTCATTAATTAATACTGGGATTGGGGTTAGGTTTAGGGTGGGTTAGGTTTATAGGTATTGCATAAGGTTTTTTGGGACAGCAAGACAGAGGGAAAAAAAGCAAGGTTGAACTTTGACCTCGTGTCTTAAGCTATGTCAAGTTTAACAGGCTTCCCCCTCCCCCAAAAAAAAAAAAACTAAATCGTCGCAGTCATAGTAAATTATGGGGGAAGTAAAAATTTTGGAGGTTCCTCATACTGTGCCCTAAGCTTTTACTTGAAGGAGAACACCAATCTTCCCTCATATTTACCCAGACGTCTCAGTAATCTGATACACCAATTGGTGTCACATGAGTCATGAGTGGGAACTTTACCCAGTTTCTTCCATTCTTTGGTGGAATGCCAGGATGCTCAAGACATTATCTTCTTTACTAGTAAGACCTCTTGCAAAGTTCTGATTTATCTGTTTTTGAACCAGATGGTTTTAGTGACAAATGTAATACCATCAAGTGGCAGCAAGTACAAGTTCTGTTTTCTCTTCCCGCCTTCCTCAGCTGCACATTCCTTGCATCTTCATTCCTTTGTTCTGCCACTTGCAATCCATATTCCTGACTTGGAAAGTCCTGGCTTAAGAGGCATTCCATCATCAACATAAATTCCTTCTGTTCCAGACTCCAGTTGTGATATCTTCCCTTCTGCTTGAATAGAGCCATGAGCACAGAGCAATATGTGAAAATACAAATCTTAATTGTGCCCATTCTTTCTTTGCAGGTGTCGTAACTGTGGTCGGAATTTAATGGTATGTCGTCTTCTTTCAACAAACCGACTGTATCCCACCAAGACAGGGTGGCCCAAAAAGAAAAACGAAGGTTTCTCTTTTTAAATTTAGTAATATATTCAGGAGAATGGGTTACTAGCCCCTTGCTCCCTTTAATGGTATGTACCTTTACAAATTACATGTCCTACCGACAATAGGTAAGCTCTTACTTCCCAGCACCTCTGGGTAAAGTAGCTTATTATGGTATGTCATGGCATATACCACTGATTACAGCCCCCTTTGGTTCCCTCTTTGTTATGCCATCTGTCTCCTCTCCTTTCCTCTCCCATTTTGTCAGCTCCACCTTCACTATAGTATACAGTACGTACTCTGATAACAATATACAGGGATCACTAGTTCTTATGGGAGCTTTTAAGCTTTGCTCTCATATTTGGTCTAGCATGGCCAGTGCATTACCTTCCTGCATTCTTGTGGGTCCTTTAGCATGTAAACTCAGAATTTTGTTTGTTGCTAAATTCAATAATTGTATTTAAGTACTACATATACTGTATTAATTGATGATGTTACTATAATGCAAAAATATTAGAATCATTTATCTAGATGCTCCGTAAGTGAGACTGGACCTGATTTGGATCTCATTGATAACAGTTTATGATTTGACACATTTTATTATGCATTAACTTTGGCTTGATTTGATTGTGCAATTTACCATTTGTTATTAACATTACTTTTGCATATTATTGGAAAAAACATCATTTATTCACAATTAATTACCATAATAGTATAAGTGTTTAAGTAGAAAATAAAAGATTAAATTATAATGATCACTATGGAAACAGCTCCAGACTGTACATCACTGAACATGTATATTACCTGTCATGCCATATTTTATGTGTAAATAATATTTTCTTAAAAAAGTGTGATTATTACAGTTCTGTAATTATACTTCACACTCTTTAATGAAATGTCTGTCAAGTATTTATCAATAATATTGTGAATTATTGTTTATCTGGCAGTATTTGAAAATCATGATTTTTGTGCTTCATATAAAAGTACTTATGAAAAATAAAGCTTACTTTTTAAGTATATATGATTAATATTTTTAAAAATGATATTCTTATAGCAAAAACAGAGTACAGATACATTGTACATGTATCATTATAAATGTTCCTCCAATTAAATTATCTGTACATACTTAAAAGTGTTGGTTTCTCAAGTTTTTTACAAAGTTTGTTTCTTGTGAGTAATGGAAGAAGCAAATTTTGACTGTTTTGCTATTCAGTAATGATTAATTGTTTGATATTTATGTTGAAAGGAGGATCTTTTTTATTTTTGAGAAATATAAATAATATAGGTCACAGTTCTGTACCAAGCCAGGAAACCACTTCAAGGTTAACTCTTTGTCCTGCCTGTTTAAGAAGGCTGACAGCAGAGGCATGACGAACTAGCTCCAGTGAATGACCATCTACTGAGAGTAGTCGGTCTCCACATCGCAGCTTTCCCTCGAGGGCTGCAGGAGACGACTGTACTACAAAAAGAACATGTATAGGTTCAGCACCACGCTGGGGATCAGAGCCACCAACTATGCTGAAACCAAGGGAAGCCCCAGGAGCCCTGTGCAGCACAACGCTCTTGGAGATGTGTAAAGAGCGTGGCAACTTCTGCCAATACAGCCACGATGGTACAAAATTGGCAGGGCCCACAGAAGTCTCTGGACCATCTAGCAGAGAAAGTGTGACAGCTATCAGCTCTGCTGTAGCCTTTAATAGTGCTACTGCTTGCCCATGGGTTAATCCAAGCAGTGACTGTCCATCTACTGACAGCAACACGTCACCCTTCTGTTAAAAAAAAATGTACATTAATACAAAATATAATTCAGTAATATAGCATTAAGACAAAGTTCAGTTTTGCATATACAGTGGACCCCCGGTTTTTGTGATTTTTTCGTTCCAAAATGCTGTTCAAGTGCCATTACCAAACGAATTTATTCCCATAAGGAATAATGTAAATTAGACTAGTCCTGTTAGACCCCCAAAAATACACTTACAAAAGCACTTACAAAAATACACTTACATAATTGTTCGAGTTTGGAGCATCACGAACACCGGGCTCCACTGTATCTGTATACCTAACATGACCTAAATTATAATTCATGTCTTAAGATATGTAAATAAAATAGAGCAGGGTAACCACACAGTGTAGTGTATTTAGATCAGTGTAGCCTTGCAAAACTTGAAACAAATCTTAGTGACCTTCGACTTATACTTACTGCATATACAGTGGACCCCTGCCTAACGAGCAAAATTCATTCCAGAAGCCTGCTCAAGTGCCATTACCGAACGAATTTACTTCCTTAAGAAATAATGTCACGTAGGTTAGTCTGTTTCACACCCCCAAAAATACACTTCCAGAAGCACTTACAATATTATACTTACATAAGTGTACGATTTCCGGGGTGCTCGTTAGGCGGGGGTCCACTGTACATAATACTGTGATATTGGTTTACATACTGTGCTATGGTTTACAATTTATAGTGCTTTTTGTAACTTTTACCCTAATGTTTTTAATTGCATGTTAAATGACTTTCATTTACTCACTGACTACACATTGAACAGTGGTGTATTGGTTTATCATTTCAATTAAGGCCAACCTTAATTTTGACTTTTTTAATACAATGCGAATACAATGGTACCCCGGTTTACGATATTTTTTCGTTCCAGAATGCTGTTCAAGTGCCCTTACCAAACAAATTTATCCCCATAAGGAATAATGTAAAATAGACTAGTCCTTTTAGACCCCAAAAATACACTTACAAAAGCATTTAAAACAATAAACTTACATAAAAGGGCGAGTTTGGGGACCATTGTAAATTGGGGTACCACTGTATATTATTTTGTGAAATTTCCCACACAGTGAGTAAAACTAGCTGGCTCTAGTTACCCATGGAAGTACAGTGGACCCCCAGTTTTTATCCGGCGTGGAAATCGTACAGTTTGCATTTCGAGCACTTTTTTCTGCAAAATTTTGCCCCGGGTTTCGAACATCCGCTCAGAAATCGTCGGTACCAGATGCGTGCACCTGGGCCACTCATACATTCGTGACTCACTCTTGGACACATTAAATGTCTTATTTTAGGTTAATATAGACATTTTCATTAATCCATCTATGATATTTTCTTCAAAATTATATAAGAAACACGTTACATGACACTAAACATGCAATGTTTATATGCTATCGAGGGGTGAGTCGGTGGAGGGAAAACATTACGTTTTCTCTGGTCCAGCATTAGAGAAAACTGTATGAATCTGTGTCTGGCCCAGTCACCGCCCTTAATACTTTTGTTTACAATTCTCGGCATGGTATGTCGATGGTAATAATATGGCTGTGGGCCGCATTGTATGTAGCCGGTAGGTATAGCCCAGGCGGATTACATCCGCCTGGGATCTAGTCCGCCTGAGACTACAAATAAATACTACTCACCTCTCGCCCTACATTAAGACTACAAATATTTTAAGGTAAGTAATGAATGTACTGTGTATGTATTTTACTTTTTATTGTGTTTTTTAATGCCTAGTTCTATTACTAACTTAATACAGTATAAGTTAGTGTAAACTTGACAACCCTACGCCTGTTGTGGAATCTATTGTGGCTTTGGGGAAGTCCATGGGGATGGATGTGAGTGGCCAGATGTGGAAGAGTTGGTGGACAACCACAGGGAATAGCTAACCACTGAAGAGCTGCAACACTATAGTTATTCTCTATAAAATTTATTTTTTTTGTTAATATTTTTGGGTGATTGAAACGGATTAATTGGATTTACATTATGTATTTCTTATGAGAAATATTACTTCGGTTTTCGTCCATTTCAGATTTCGGCCAACCTTCTGGAACGGATTAAGGACGAAAACCAGGGGTCTACTGTACTCCTATGGAGATAATAAAATGGGGAGTCCTTCATCACTTGGTTGTCAGCTACGGTATATAATCCAACCAATGTGGAAATTGTTTTCATAGTGATTGCTGCACTCCCATATTCTTTTAGATAAACAGTATTTATGTGCATTTGTTTTTCCATCTGCTTTTGTACTTGAGTTCCGTAGGTGGAAAGTACAGTGGAACTTCGGTACTCAAACAGCTCCCTACTCAAACAATTCGGTATTCAAACGCTTTGTTCGGTAAAAAAAAGCTCGGTAGTCGACCGTTTGCTGTAAACTATTTCATGTTTCTTCACATTTTTTGGTGTTTTTTATATAATTTGTATAAATAAGTCACCATGGGGCCTAAGAAAATTAGTGATAACAGCCAACCAAAAAGAAAATTGGTTTGGAAAAATTCGTTCGGTACTCGAACAGCCTTCTGGAACAAATTAAGTTCAAGTACCGAGGTACTACTGTATAGTGCCTACATTCTGAAGGATTGGTGGGGATAATAATAATATCTTTATTTCTACAAGTACATGTACAGTGTATACAGGCCTAGATGACATCAGTGACATAATACTACATACAGTGGTACCTCGACTTACGATGGTCCCCAAACTCACCCTTTTATGTAAGTTTATTTTTTTAAATGCTTTTGTAAGTGTAATTTTGGGGGTCTAAAAGGACTAGTCTATTTTACAACATTTCTTAAGGAGATAAATTCGTTTGGTAATGGCACTTGAACAGCATTCTGGAATGAAAAAATATCGTAAGTCGAGGTACCACTGTATATAGAAAAAGCATTTCGGGCAAATTAGGTTAATTCTGTCCCCAGGATGCGACGCACACTAGTCAACTAATACCCAAATACCTGTTTTACTGCTAGGTGAACAGGGAAAAACAGATGCCTTAAGGAAACGCATCCTAATGTTTCTACCCATACCGGGGATGTTGGAGTTTAGAGGATCATCTGAATTCTAATGATCACACACTTTTCGCAGAGCTAGTTGGGGAATGATGATTTTTTTTTTTTTTTTTTAGGTCACTCTACCTTAATGGGAAACAGTCAGTGTGGTAATAAAAAAAGTGTTTATAATGACAAATGTACTGATATCTTTTTGCAATTTCTTGTTTTTCATTGCAAACCATTATAATTGCTTCACTAATAATAACCAAATCAGTGTGTAAAAAACTTTAGCATGTATCAAAAACTTCTTGAGATACCAATATACCAGGAGGCCTACTCTAGGGCTCTACTTTAATATTCTTAAGTCTCAAAATTATTTTGTTTTACTACACATTAATTGCTATCAGTATTGAAAATGTTAGCAGTAGTAATACCAAGTGTCCACAGAGTCCTTTTCTGATTTTTTTTTAATAAATCAGTAACAGATATGAAAATGAAGCTTAATGCATATGATAGCTGAACTATTAGTTTTTATGCAACTTCCCTATTTAATTTATGCAAGCTCACCATTTGCACTCATAGTGAACTGTAATACCATCTAATCCTTTTCATTCCTTTGGACCTGTTCTCCTTTGATTGAACCTGAATGTTTCCCTTTCCCAGGTGCTGTATGACTCCTATGGGTTTAGTGCTCTCCTAAATATAATAATAATCCAGTTCATTCCACATACAGGCCAACATATTCAGTTTGACTTTTCCGATGTGATTTATTCTAGTACAAAGTGCTTTAATATCAGTTATTGGTATCTGGAAACCATAATCCTTTACAATCCCACATGAGAAAAATGTCTACAGACATGATATCAGGGAAGTGTGGGGGACAATTGACGAAGCCATCACGCCTAATTCATCTGCCAGGGCGAGAACTTCAGATAGCTTAAATTAAAGTTGAAGGGGTGTATGAATAAGTGTGAGTTGGACCTGCCTAGCATAAGCTAATGTGCCTATTGCAGTGTTTATTCTTATGTTCTTATGATAAATATGTTATTGTATGCAGAGAACATCAGTTTGTCTTTTACCATATTGTTGTGATAAACTTTTCTCCCTAAATCATCCATTTGTTACCAAAGTGGGATGACCAAAGGAAGAAAACATATCCACCATTACTGATTCAACAGCTGTCTTGCCAGAAGTGAGTGGACTTAACAATTCAGATGACCATTCAGATTACTACATTACCGCCTATTCATCAGAGTGCAATCATTGTACTTCCCACCTTCAAAAAAGAAAATCTGTTCTTCAGAACAGTTTATTTTCCTATTGGAACTCTGTAGATCTTGTTTCCTATTACTGCATTAAATAAATATTTGTGTTAAGTATTATGCTCTATTTGTTAAATCTAAGTTGTTTGTTCAACTAAGTACAGTGGTCCCTCGGTTTTCGCCTAAAATTCGTTCTAGAATGCTGCTCAAGTGCCATTACCGAACGAATTTACTTCCTTAAGAAATAATGTCACGTAGGTTAGTCTATTTCAGACCCCCAAAAATACACTTGCAACAGCACTTACGAAAATACACTTACATAAATGTTCGAGTTTGGAGATGCACGAAAACCGAGGGACCACTGTATTAAGGTGATGGAGTAGGTAGTATTGTGTTTTGTAAATTTTCCTGAATACACACCCTTCTTACTTTTGATCAACAGTACTGTATTAAAGTTTCTCTCAAGTGTTATTGTATTGTTTATCTTATAAACTTTACTCTAACTGTGCCTCTGTGAATTAAACCATTTATAATAATAATATTATATTTCATTGCAAGTTTACATAGAGATTTTGTAATTACAATATAGAATTGAAGTGCAAAGAGAGCCACTATCATGCCATGGCCTTATGGGCAGACTTAATCAAGACTTATAGACTACTTAATACTAGAGAAATTGATAGATAATTTTGTTATAGTTAAACATAGCTCATGTTTATAGCAGACTGTAATAAGTTTACTTAAATTACAATCTGAGGATTTTACATTTTGACAAAGTGTTTTGTAAGATGGTTATATCAATAGTAAATATTGCAATTATATTATGGGTAAATAACACTGAGCATTGTTGAAAGTAGTTTACAGTATGAGTATTTAGTTTAGGGTGAGTAGGTGGTTTTTGAGAAGAGTCTTAAATTGATGTTCAGGCCAGGTTGTTTTAATATTTTATGGTAATGAATAATATCTTTATATTGCCAGCAGTAACAGCCTGGTTGATCAGGCTCTGATCCACCATGAGGCCTGGTCACAGACCGGGCCGCGGGGGCATTGACCCCTGGAACTCTCTCCAGGTAAACTCCAGGTAAACATTACTACCTTTTGAAGGACTTAACATCTCTTTCAACACTTGTACAGTGGTACCTCAGTTAACGATATTTTTTCGTTCCAGAATGCTGTTCAAGTGCCATTACCAAACGAATTTATCCCCATAAGGAATAATGTAAAATAGTCTAGTCCTTTTAGACCCCCAAAAATACACTTAAAAAAGCATTTAAAAAAATAAACTTACATAAAAGGGCGAGTTTGGGGACCATCGTTAACCGAGGTACCACTGTACTTCTTATTTAGTATAAATAATTTTATTTCTGTATTCATTTTATAAGTGTTCTAAACATTTTTAGTACATGCATATGAAAATTATGTAATTTATATGTACAGTACTATCTTTTAAGGGACTTCTTTTTATTTTATTTCATGTGGTGTGTGACAACACACTGTCTTTAGAAAAAGGCTAATTGTTTTTAGTTTAGCACATTTTGGGCATAAAAGTCTACTTTGCAAAGAATGATGAGAATTTAGTAATTTTGTACTTATTCGCAATTAGCTGCTGGATTAACAGTCTATTCTTTATTATCCACAGGAGCTGAGCTTTGCATGTGGCATCCAGTCTTCAGCATTTAATCAGTCCTACAATTTTTTTTCTTAATTTATAGTATGTTTATTCAGGTATATTATGCAAGATAAGATTTTTGCCTAAGATAATTCAATAAAGTTGGTGACTTATTTTCACCTGGATCCTTGTAGCACTTAATACATTACTTTTCTTGTGTCTCATCCCATTGTTTTACCACTCTGTATGGTAGTATGTTTTGGCCCTGTCTTTTTTCTTAGTTTAAGACTATCATTTTGTGTTCTGGTTCTGTTAAGTTAGGTAAGATTTGTCAGGAAACAAGACAAGTGTTTCCTGATGCAGGTCTTAGTCATATGTTGACCCGCAGCTGGAGCTTTTGGTCATCTGATCAAGGCCTTTTGCTGGCTTACCAGTTCATCCTTTTAAAAATTATGGTTATGATTATAACAATTTCATTTTTTCACCCCTGTTGATGATACTAAGACATATAAGCTTTCCCTATTTCATTCATATTTTTTTATGACCCATCGGCTAAAAAGGAATTTTTTAGTGTTTTCAGTCTTTTGTGGTAACTCATTTCATTGCTCTGGGAGCCATTTTGCAGTTCAGTTTGGGATTTTATTTTTATAGTAATAATCAACTACTAATTTTAGCCATACATATGTTGTAATCATATTTTTTTATTTTAGCCTTTCTCCATCCATATATCTGACAGGGGTTTCATAATTATAATTTGCAAATACATTATAGGATAGAAGTATGTAGTTATTTACATGGTCTTCTGGTAAATTTTTTTTGTCAATCTTAGTCCCTCTCTGACTGACACTTTTTTATCATACTGTATTCTTCAAATAGCCTGTAGTTGCTTTTACCCATTTCCATGACATGGTACTTACCAATATGTAATTCTAATTCTACCATCAGTCTATCACTCCAGTTTCACTATTATCCAGGTTGTCTTGTAAGGATTTAGTCATTTTCATTGCTTATTTTGCAT
Source organism: Cherax destructor (assembly GCA_009830355.1). Taxonomy (NCBI): domain Eukaryota; kingdom Metazoa; phylum Arthropoda; class Malacostraca; order Decapoda; family Parastacidae; genus Cherax; species Cherax destructor. Next base: position 7,675 of record WNWK01001175.1, on the reverse strand, counting down.
TAAGATCTTTGCATCATTTACAAACATAAACAAATACTAAATTTTTTATACAGTGGACCCCCGGTTTTCGTTATTAATTCATTCCAGAATTTGTTCCCATAAGGAATAATGTAAATTAGATTAGTCCTTTTAGACCCCCAAAAATACACTTACAAAAGCACTTACGTAATTGTACGAGTTTGGAGCCTAACGTAAACCGGGGGTCCACTGTACTTTTGAAATACTTATACATGTTGCAAGCTGTAAAAGAAGCAAATGTAAATAAATTCTTGTAATGTCATAGATCAACTTTGGATATGCACTAAGCTCTTGACAATGATAAGGTTGAGTTTAACCCTTTCAGGGTTTTGGTCGTACAAGTACGGCTTACGCGCTGGGGTTATTGACGTACTAGTACGCATTAATTCTAGCGCCTTCAAATTAAGTGCGAAATGGCTGGTAGGCCTAGTGGTGAGAGAATGGGTCTGCGTGGTCAGTGTGGGCAGTAGGAAAAAAAATCGGGGACCCAGTGGTGCATCATGGGAACGCCATGTTAGTACACCCTGTTCAACATGCCTGGTGGTAAGAAACTCCTCACTCCTCGGCGAATTGGAACACTTTTGTTCCCCAGTGACAGTTCTAACACCGATGGGAGTGTCAGTGATGATGAGTTTCAAGGTTTTGAGGAGGTTGTGACCGAAACTAATGACCATAATACCGGTAATATTGAGGAAAACCCAGACGACCCTCAGCCGTCCACCTCCGGTGTTGTGGCATCTTGTTCACGCTCAATTGTTCCAGAATGAAATTGGAAACTGTTATTTACTCATATCCCAGACTCTGATGTGAGCAATGGTGATGATAGTGATAGTGAATATGAACTCCAAGCTTTTCAAAACAGTTCCAGTAGCGAGAGTGGAGCAGAATATTCTCCAGTGAAGCATCAGTACGTATATACGATGGTATATGAGCTCTGGTAGCGTGCCATATGCTGTTCCAAGGGAAAGGAGTACATCCCGTGGGCGTACAATAGGAAGTGATAGTGAAAATGAAGACGATAGTGTTGCAATTGGGATGAGAAATGTGCATGCATCTGGTAGTGGTAGTGGTGGTGCCAGGCGCGAGGCACCAGCAGTGGACCATGCTGGCACCGACACTGCTGAGTCAGCTCAGTTACAACACAGGACATCCGCACCCACCCACCAACCCCCACAACGACAACCTCCACTTCCACAACCACCTGTAAATATCCAGTACCCACCAGCAGACCGCACCTGAGATTGGCAGGATGCTGACAATTTTATTCCCAATCCCCATCAGTTTGATGAAAGTCCAAGTGGAATATGCCCATCTTGTCCACTTGGGAACAATGCCAGTGAACTGGAATGTTTCGAGTTATTTTTTGACGATCCCCTGATGGAAATTATTGTCAGGGAAAGCAACAGATACTATGAGTACACCATGGCAAACACAATACTTTCACCAACATCACGCCTCAACAGGTGGAAAGAGGCAACTGTGGCTGAGATGTACTTGTTCTTTGCCACAATAATGCTTATGCCACATGTGTATAAGCACTGTGTCAAATCATACTGGTCGACAGACCGCCTGATTGCAACACCAGGTTTCAGTGATATAATATCAGTGAATCGATTTGTGCTACTGTTACTTATGCTCCACTTTTCAGACAAAACCAGGCCTGACAGAAACGACAGGTTATATAAGATTAGGAATGTGTTTCTGTATCTGAAAGAGAAATTCAATATGCATTTTTATTCCTTCAGGAAGCTTGTTATTGACGAGTCACTGATTCTGTTCAAAGGTAGACTGTCGTTCAAGCAGTATATACCAAGCAAGAGGAAACGCTTTGGTATAAAGTTGTTTGTGCTTTGTGATTGCTACAGTGGTATTGTATTGGATATTATTGTGTACACTGGAAGTAATACATTGAAAGATACCAGGAAGTTACTGGGTATCTCTGGTGATGTGGTTAGAACAATGATGGAACCATATCTTGGTAAGGGGCATATATTATATACTGATAACTGGTACACAAGCCCCTCCCTCAGTGATTTTTTGCGAGTGAACTTGACAGCTGTGTGCGGTACAGTGCGTGCAAATCGTAAGCATATGCCTAGGTTCAGTGCAGGCACTCGTAGAGGTAAGGTGCAGGCGTTTGCTGCCAATGACATCATGGCATTTCGGTGGCATGACAAACGAGATGTCACACTATTGTCATCAATTCACCCTAACGAAATGACAGACACTGGCAGGGTGCATAGAGAGACCAATGAACCCATTCTAAAACCTGCAGCTGTGATGGACTACACACTCAATATGCGCTTAGTGGACAAATGTGACATGCAAATTGGGTTTGCTGATTGTGTTCGCAAGAGTTACAAGTGGTACATAAAACTCTTTTTTCACATTCTGGACATTACCATGCTCAATGCTTATAATATTTATAAGTTGAAGACCACAAACAAACCACTATATGGCAAATTTTGTTTGTCTGTCATCAGACAAATAATATTCAAGTACCAAGGAGCAACACCTGCAATAGAAACCCGCCCAACACCAAGTTATCAACACCTACCCTCTCGTCTGAGGCATGGTGATCACTTCCTAACAAAACTGCCTGCTACTGCTTGCAAGAAAAAGGCTTAGAAGAGGTGTTTTGTCTGTGCACATACAAAAACGCCCACAACAATGCAAAGACACTGTTTATGTGTGTGGAATGTAAAACACCACTGTGCATGGAACCATGTTTCAGAGACTTCCACAGGCTGCAGAACTTTTAGAAACATGTCCAGTGACTATATATATGTATATACATGATTAAACAATGAAAATAAACAATATTTGTTATTGTGAATAACTGTAAATAAGTTGTGTAAACAAAATAGTGATAACAAAATTTATGTAATTATTGTATAATACTTAGCGAGTGAATATTTGAAAAACAGCACTTATATTGGTCTCACAGGCCATAAAAGTTATTTGGAAAAAACAAATTAAAATTGATAAGAAAACAACTTCAAGAAAGAAATTAGAAGATTACCGGCCAACCTGCAGTCACCGATGTTGCCGGCAGCGGTTCAATTTTCGTCAACTTCAATCCTCTATATCTCGGTGAGTATTGATCGAAAAAATGTATTTTTTAGCCTATTAGATTTAGAAAAAAAAACTATTATTTCATAAATTTTTTTTTTTTTTTTAAATTCGTGGACCCTGAGAACGAGTTTCAGAGAGACCCCTTGGACCCCAAAGGGTTAAAGCACTACATATAAAGTCATATACATAGCCATTTTCATTCTTCTCTTATCTCTCAAATCCATAGTGGATTTTCAGCTCTTGAAGCTAAGCCCTGATAGGATTATCTAGTACCTAAAGCTTCACATACCTTGATGTTGCGGCACCTGCCAACAGGTCCCTGGGGGTTGATGTTGGCAATGTAGATGGGTGTGTCGCCCTCATTGCTGTTAACACCACCACCAATTCTCATGCCTAGGCTCTCCCTCACACTCTGGAAAGGTGATTCAGATATATATATGTATATACATGTATATATATATATAATATATATACAGTGGACCCTCGGTTAACGAAAAAACTTCATCACAGAAGCCTGCTCAAGTGCCATTACCGAACGAATTTACTTCCTTAAGAAATAATGTCACGTAGGTTAGTCTATTTCAGACCCCCAAAAATACACTTCCACATGCACTTACAATATTATACTTACATAATTGTACGATTTCGGGTATTCGTTAACCGAGGGTCCACTGTACAGTGGTACCCGGATTTCGTCAATGAATTTGTTCCCATAAGGACAAATGTAAATTAGATTAGTCCATTTCAGATCCCCAAAAATACACTTACAAAAGCACTTACAAAAATACACTTACATAATTGTTCGAGTTGGGAGCTGTACAAAATCCGGGGTACCACTGTATATATATATAAAGTGGACCCTCGGTTTTCGTTGATAATTCTTTCCAGAATGCTGTTCGAGTGCCATTACCGAGCGAATTTGTTCCCATAAGGACGAATGTAAATTAGATTAGTCCGTTTCAGACCCCCAAAATACACTTACAAAAGCACTTACAAAAATACACTTACAAAAGCACTTACAATAATACACTTACATAATTGTTCGAGTTGGGAGCTGTATGAAACCAAGGGTCCACTGTATACAGTGGTACCTCGGTTAACGATATTTTTCGTTCCAGAATGCTGTTCAAGTGCCATTACCAAACGAATTTATCCCCATAAGGAAAAAATGTAAAATAGACTAGTCCTTTTAGACCCCCAAAAATACACTTACAAAAGCATTTAAAAAAATAAACTTGCATAAAAGGGCGAGTTTGGGACCATCGTTAACCAAGATACCACTGTATATATATATATATATATATATACAGTGGACCCAGTAACGAACACCCGAAATCGTACAATTATGTAAGTATAATATTGTAAGTGCTTGTGGAAGTGTATTTTTGGGGTCTGAAATAGACTAACCTACGTGACATTATTCCTTAAGGGAGTAAATTGTTCGGTAATGCACTGAAGGCTTCTGGAATGAGTTACGTTACTCGGGGTCCACTGTATATACAGTGGTACCTCGATTACGATATTTTTCGTTCGAGAATACTGTTCAAGTGCCATTACCAAACGAATTTATCCCCATAAGGAATAATGTAAAATAGACTAGTCCTTTTACACCCCCAAAAATATACCTACAAAGCATTTAAAAAAAATAAACTTACATAAAGGGGCGATTTTGGGGACCATCGTAACTCGAGTTACCACTGTACGTACACAGTGGACCCCAAGTTTCGTAAAACTTCCTTCCTGAAGTCTGCTCAAGCGCCATTACCGACAATTTGCTCCCTTAAGGAAAAATGTCACGTAGGTTAGTCTATTTCAGACCCCAAAATACACTTCCACAAGCACTTACAATATTATACTTACATAATTGTACGATTTCCTGGGTTTCTGAAACTTGGGGGTCCACTGTATATATATATATACAGTGGACCCCCGTTAACGCCATAATTCGTTCCAGAATGCTGTTCAAGTGCTGTTACCGAACGCATTTATTAACAAGGAATAATGTAAATTAGAGTAGTCTTTTGGACCCCCAAACATACACTTACAAAAGCACTTAAAAATACACTTAAATAAATGTTAGTGTTTGGAGCCGGCCGTTAACTGGGGGTCCACTGTATATATATATATATATATATATATATATATATATATATATATATATATATACAGTATATATATACAGTGGTACCTCGAGTTACGATATTTTTGTTCGAGAATGCTGTTCAAGTGCCATTACCAAACGAATTTATCCCCATAAGGAATAATGTAAAATAGACTAGTCCTTTTACACCCCCAAAAATATACTTACAAAAGCATTTAAAAGAATAAACTTACATAAAAGGGCGATTTTGGGGACCATCGTAACTCGAGGTACCACTGTATACAGTAGAACGTCATTTAGCACGAATTATGTTGCACGTTACCGGTATTGCACGATTTAAGATTTGCGACACATTATCATCTTACCGACAAAGATGATATTACATGGTTCGGCAGGAGGGAAAAATTTTGAGCGCATGGTTATTTACTGCCTAAGAATCCTCATGCTTTAAGGAAAAGGGAATTTTTCCTTCCTGTAAACTAAGTTTATTCAGATACACGGGGCCAGGAGCTGAGTCTCGACCCCTGCAACCACAATTAGGTGAGTACAGTTACATACATTATCATACATAGCAGCATATGTGTAGGAACCTAGGATAACCCAAGTCAGTCAATGGAAATACTGTCACTCTGACTTTTTGGGTTATCCTAGGTTCTACACATATCTGCCATTAGATAATCTTCGTAACTGTATCTTGTATACCTGAATAAACTTACTTACAGTTTGTGGGAAGGACAAACAAGTAACCATTCTCACAAGCAGTCTTGTTTCTACTACTGTTGTTGTGGTTCAGCAGACACCACCCGCCACGGACCCCAGCATTCGTCGTATTTCATTACGCGTTAAGAAGTCCTGGCTACAAGCCAGCTGTGTTTGTGAAGAATAAAATAAAAGAGTGAATTGTGTTTTGATCTTGAATTAACGAAGAAAACAAAGATATTAGACAAGACATAACCCGTGGCCGTAATGAAGTGTTACTTTGTACACATAAAAAGATTTAAACATAAGTTTGTGTGACTGACTGACTGACTTGACTGACTGAATGACTGACTGAGTGACTGACTAACTTGACTGACTGACTGAATGACTTGACTGACTGACTGAATGACTTGACTGACTGACTGACTGACTGAATGACTTGACTGACTGACTGACTGAATGACTTGACTGACTGACTGACTGACTGAATGACTTGACTGACTGACTGAATGACTTGACTGACTGACTGAATGACTTGACTGACTGACTGAATGACTTGACTGACTGACTGAATGACTTGACTGACTTACTGAATGCTTGACTGACTTACTGAATGACTTGACTGACTTACTGAATGACTTGACTGACTTACTGAATGACTTGACTGACTTACTGAATGCTTGACTGACTTACTGAATGACTTGACTGACTTACTGAATGACTTGACTGACTTACTGAATGACTTGACTGACCTTACTGAATGACTTGACTGACCTACTGAATGACTTGACTGACTTACTGAATGACTTGACTGACTTACTGAATGACTTGACTGACTTACTGAATGACTTGACTGACTTACTGAATGACTTGACTGACCTACTGAATGACTTGACTGACTACTGAATGACTTGACTGACTTACTGAATGACTTGACTGACTTACTGAATGACTTGACTGACTTACTGAATGACTGACTGACTTACTGAATGACTTGACTGACTTACTGAATGACTTGACTGACTTACTGAATGACGCTGACTTACTGAACTGGACTTACTGAATGACTTGACTGACTTACTGAATGACTTGACTGACTTACTGAATGACTTGACTGACTTACTGAATGACTTGACTGACTTACTGAATGACTTGACTGACAAGTTAGACACTCAGTTTAACCATCGACTTCAGTTCAAGAACTTCTACTATCCACCTCAGCCCAGTAGGGCCACACCATCCATATCCACTCTTCACTACCATCCACAAACATCATTACCCACAATTTAAGGTAAGAAATACTATTATTTCTATTGCATTTGTAGTCTTAAGCAGTAATAGATCATGACAATGCACTACAATTACATATCCACCTCAGCTCAGTAGGGCCACACCATCCATATCCACTCTTCACTACCATCCACAAACATCATTACCCACAATTTAAGGTAAGAAATACTATTATTTCTATTGCATTTGTAGTCTTAAGCAGTAATAGATCATGACAATGAACTAAAATTACATATTCGCCTTCAATTTTTGCAAGATATGTTGGTCTAAAAAAACTTGTTTGGCTTTGGGGACTCTCAAACACGTATCCCTATTTTTCCCATAAGTTCTGTTAATCATTTAAGACGAAATTATCTACACGACTTTTCAGGAACGATCTATCGTGCAAATGACGCCCCACTGTTTATATATATATATATATATACAGTGGACCGCAACGTTCATTCCAGATAACGTTTTCGCAAGGTTGCTTTTTACGGTCAATATTTTTTT
>WNWK01001174.1:190000-314198 GCA_009830355.1 Cherax destructor | reverse complement strand
GGGAAGACAGCAGTGTACCATGGAGGACTGGAAGACAGCATTTGGAGGACGAAGACAGCAGTGTACCTGGAGGACGGGGAAGACAGCATGTACCATGGAGGACGGAAGACAGCAGTGACCATGGAGGACTGGAAGACAGCAGTGACCATGGAGGGGACAAAAAGGAAGAAAGCAGTGTACCATGGAGGACTGGAAGACAGCAGTGTACCATGGAGGACGAAGACAGCAGGTACCATGGAGGACGGAAGACAGCAGTGTACCATGGAGGACTGGAAGACAGCAGTGTACCATGGAGGACTGAAGACAGCAGGGGTACCATGGAGGACTGGAAGACAGCATGACCATGGAGGATGAAGACAGAACCATGGAGGACTGGAAGAATTATCAGGAGGACTGGAAGACGCAGTGTACCATGGAGGACTGGAAGACAGCAGGACCATGGAGGACTGGAAGACAGCAGTGTACATGGAGGACGGAAGACAGCAGTGTACCATGGAGGACTGGAAGACAGCAGTGTACCATGGAGGACTGAAGACAGAAATGGAGGACTGGAAGACAGGACCAGGAGGACTGGAAGACAGCAGGCCATAGGACTGGAAGACGGGAGGTACCATTATTACAAATAAAGAACGCATTTGTAATAAAACGACTGTTTGGGATACTGATAAAATCTCATTTTTCAGATTTTTATTATATTAAATATATATTATTAAAAATAAAACATATAATCTGAATAAAACATAATCTAATAATTTGTAAAAAATATATTTTTTATAACAATATAAGTAAAGATAAAAAACGAAAATCAAGGGTGTAGTGTCAAGTCGTACCATCCAGTGTCCGGACACTACCACACCTTGTCATGATACTTTTGTCTTATGGCACGCCTTCTCACTCCCATGAACCGTCTCGTGTCCTGACCGCCCCCGGTTCACCCGACACGCCTTCTCTTCGTTAAACCGACACCCTTCCTCTTGCCCATAAGACACCTTCCTTGCATCATGAACCCATCTCTAATAAACCTTTTCACCGCGTTATGAACAATCAAACACACGCTTAATTTGTCGTCCCTCGTCAAAACCTATGACTAACCACTAAATAGCGACACCACATAGTGTCACAAAGACACCACCGTTACCAGTGTCCAAAGACACCACCTGTTACCAGTGTCACACAAGACACCACCTGTTACCAGTGTCACACAAGACACCACCTGTTACCAGTGTCACACAAGACACCACCTGTTACCAGTGTCACACACTTTCAGGTACATAAGTTCAGGTACAACAGTCCATTTTCAGGTACATAGTCTCAGGAACACAGTCGGTACGGTGAATAAGCCAGTAGATAGTCTAAGGCCGTCACCAGCACGAAGAGTCAATCTCCAGGTCTGTCTGTTGAACACTCCCAGGTGTATCAGGGAGCTAGTGAACTCTCCAGTGTTGTATAGGGAAGAATCTCGCTGACACTCCAGCAGTGTATATGGGAGAGTCTCGACACTCCTTAGGTGTATCAGGGGAGCTGGTGAACTCTCCAGTGTTGTATATAGAGAGTCTCGTTAGCACTGTAGACCTGTCACCAGCACCACACTGCGAAAGTCTACAACTCTCAAGCAGGTCTGCCCTGGCGAACTCAGTAGTGTATCAGTGAGCTGGTGGACTCTCCAGTGTTGACTAGGGGAGAGTCTCGATGACACTGTCAGTCACGCCGGCCCGGCAGTCAAACATCAGGTCTGATGACGTAACCCCTTGACTGCCGGCCGGTGAGGTAATTACCTAACTACCATTGTTAGATAGGGGGCCGTAACACCCCCACCACAAAATGACCGACACACAAAGATTCAGGTACTATGTAATAAATTTTATCCCAAACAGTCATTTCCCGGACAAACAATATGCTCCCGGACAGGCCCCCATATTACAAATAAAGAACGCATTTGTAATAAACGACTGTTTGGGATATTGAGTAAAATCTCATTTTTCAGATTTTTATTATATTAAATATATATTATTAATATAAAAGCATATAATCTGAATAAAAACATAATCTAATAATCTGTGTAAAAACATATATTTTCTCTATACACAATATCATAGTACAAGATAAAATACCACAAGTAAAATCGAGTATTCGGTGTAGTGTCAAGTCGCTACCATCTTCTAGTGTCACGCAGGACACTACCACACCTTGTCATGATACTACTTTGTCTTATGGCACGCCTTCTCACGGGGTCCCATGACACCCGCTCTCTGTGTCACATGACACGCCCCGGTGTCACCGACACGCCTTCTCTTCTGTGTCACACGACACCCTTCTCTCTGTGCCCATAAGACACCTTCCTTGCATCTGAACCCATCTCTAATAAACCTTTTCACCGCGTTATGACACACATCAAACACACGCTTAATTTGTCGTCGTGCCATCGTCACAAACTCTGACTGACTACACCACTAAATAGCTGACACCACATAGTGTCACACAAGACACCACCTGTTACCAGTGTCACACAAGACACCACCTGTTACCAGTGTCACACAAGACACCACCTGTTACCAGTGTCACACAAGACACCACCTGTTACCAGTGTCACACAAGACACCACCTGTTACCAGTGTCACACAAGACACCACCTGTTACCAGTGTCACACACTTTCAGGTACATAAGTTCAGGTACAACAGTCCATTTTCAGGTACATAGTCTCAGGAACACAGTCGGTACGGTGAATAAGATAGTAGATAGTCTAAGGCCGTCACCAGCACGAAGAGTCAATCTCCAGGTCTGTCTGTTGAATACTCCCAGGTGTATCAGGGAGCTAGTGAACTCTCCAGTGTTGTATAGGGGAGAATCTCGCTGACACTCTCCAGCAGTGTATATGGGAGAGTCTCGTACACTCCCTAGGTGTATCAGGGAGCTGGTGAACTCTCCAGTGTTGTATATGGGAGAGTCTCGTTAGCACTGTAGACCTGTCACCAGCACCACACTGCGAAAGTCTACAACTCTCAAGCAGGTCTGCCTGGCGAACTCAGTAGTGTATCAGTGAGCTGGTGGACTCTCCAGTGTTGACTAGGGGAGAGTCTCGATGACACTGTCAGTCACGCCGGCCCGGCAGTCAAACATCAGGTCTGATGACGTAACCCCTTGACTGCCGGCCGGTGAGGTAATTACCTAACTACCATTGTTAGATAGGGGGCCGTAACAACCATGGAGGACTGGAAGACAGCAGTGTACCATGGAGGACTGGAAGACAGCAGTGTACCATGGAGGACGGGAAGACAGCAGTGTACCATGGAGGACTGGAAGACAGCAGTGTACCATGGAGGACTGGAAGACAGCAGTGTACCATGGAGGACTGGAAGACAGCAGTGTACCATGGATGACTGGAAGACAGCAGTGTACCATGGAGGACTGGAAGACAGCAGTGTACCATGGAGGACTGGAAGACAGCAGTGTACCATGGAGGACTGGAAGACAACAGTGTACCATGGAGGACTGGAAGACAGCAGTGTACCATGGAGGACTGGAAGACAGCAGTGTACCATGGAGGACTGGAAGACAGCAGTGTACAACGGAGGACTGGAAGACAGCAGTGTACCATGGAGGACTGGAAGACAGCAGTGTACCATGGAGGACTGGAAGACAGCAGTGTACCATGGAGGACTGGAAGACAGCAGTGTACCATGGAGGACTGGAAGACAGCAGTGTACCATGGAGGACTGGAAGACAGCAGTGTACAATGGAGGACTGGAAGACAGCAGTGTACCATGGAGGACTGGAAGACAGCAGTGTACCATGGAGGACTGTAAGACAGCAGTGTACCATGGAGGACGGGAAGACAGCAGTGTACCATGGAGGACTGAAAGACAGCAGTGTACCATGGAGGACTGGAAGACAGCAGTGTACAATGGAGGACTGGAAGACAGCAGTGTACCATGGAGGACTGGAAGACAGCAGTGTACCATGGAGGACTGGAAGACAGCAGTGTACCATGGAGGACTGGAAGACAGCAGTGTACCATGGAGGACTGGAAGACAGCAGTGTACAATGGAGGACTGGAAGACAGCAGTGTACCATGGAGGACTGGAAGACAGCAGTGTACCATGGAGGACTGGAAGACAGCAGTGTACCATGGAGGACTGGAAGACAGCAGTGTACCATGGAGGACTGGAAGACAGCAGTGTACCATGGAGGACTGGAAGACAGCAGTGTACCATGGAGGACTGGAAGACAGCAGTGTACCATGGAGGACTGGAAGACAGCAGTGTACCTACAGGAAACATGGTCTGGAATTCTCAGTAGTATATACTGAGTGCAAGAGAGGCAGTTGTGTATTAAAAAAGACTGCTTCTCATAGGACAGTTTTTTTCTATAATAAAGTAGGTCATCTGTTGTTCACTGTTAATGCGTGTTTGTAATATATGACACCATTCCGGTTAACATCATAATTCAATCATTTAATATATCCACTGTACACTCTATGTATAGTGGGAAGCGTGTATGTTTTAGCATACAAACCCATCAGTCTTTTTTTTTTTAGCTAATATTTAAAACAAAAACGACGTATGGTAATTCATTTATGATGGCGACGTTAATTTTGCGTCGGTTTTAACACGAATTAAACCTAAAATTCATACCACAATAAAAAAATAAGCTGCAAAAAATAAATCGAATAAATGTGAAGGAATTATAACCGTATTTTTCGTATGTAAGTTTTTGTCTCAAAACAGATGGACTCATTAACACACACACACACACCACACACACACACACACACACACACACACACACACACACACACACACACACACACACACACAAACTGCGACTGGCCGGGAACCGAACCCCCGATATTTCAGCACCTCTCCCGGGAAGCCTGCCAAAATTCCGAAACGCCTTAGTCCACTCGGCCATCAATCCTTCAAACATCAGGTGCCCACTACCACTGGACATGAAGATAAAGTTTTCCATGAAGAGATAAAAAAAAACAATGTAAAAAATAATAGATGAATAATATATAGCAGCATCAGCCTCACCAGGCTGATAAATGCTGAGCCTAGAAAGACTTAAGATCATTTTTGTTCAGAATTGTCTAACACTAGGATGGGATACAAGGGCAGTAGTTCATACTATAATTAAAGCAAAGCAAACTCTGCTCCTGTAAACACAAATATATAAAATACAGCGAAAAATACAGTCCCACACACACAAGTGGACCAATAAAATAAAAAGCGAACAGTATTCAGGCATATGAGGTAAATTTTCTGGAATATTTATAGTATACACACCACCTGCCACAGTTATTGTCACCACAACAATTTACCAAATCAGAGGAACATTTCATGCAGAAAATAAGTGAGATATAATAGAACGCGTTATAGAGGACACCTGGGTAAATATCTCCCGGTAATTGCTTTTATATATAAAAAAGAAGAAGCGAGTCTAATCTAATGCCCTTTTCAAAAAAGGAATAACGACTGAAAACTTCATACACCGTTCTCATCTATGAAGAGCGAGCTTTTCAAATGCGTAACCCCCCAAAAAAAAGAGATTGCAGCCTCACGCGTGAACACGTAAAATAAAATAGGAAGTAAAAGTGTAAATGCGTCTCTTTTGGATGTCTCTTCCTCTAACAGGAATTAATATTGATAAAATGTTCAATGAATTTTATTTTTGCGAATGAGTGGCTCCCCTTGCATGATTATTCGCTGATTTTACTCTGAAAAGCGTCATAATTTTCACTTATATGGTGTGGCAAATATTCTCTAAATCTCATTTATGAATTTATTTTCTGTTTCATTATATAATATATATATATATATATATTATATATATATATATATATATATATATATATATATATATATATATGTGTGTGTGTGTGTGTGTGTGTGTGTGTGTGTGTGTGTGTGTGTGTGTGTGTGTGTGTGTGTATCTGTGTGTGTGTGTGTGTGTGTGTGTGTGTGTGTGTCGTGTGTGTGTGTGTGTGTGTGTGTGTGTGTGTACGGGGTTAATTCTCAGCTTCAAGTCTTACCTCTTAACACTGGTTAACCCCCTCAAGGAAGGTTCCTTGACGCTGGTGAGGAACTCTTGATCTAGGGAATTGGATCTGTGCTCCAGTTTCCTGAATTAAGGCTGGTGCGTCTTAGCCCCTTGTGCCTCGCATCTCTGTCTCTAACCTCTCTCTCAAATTCTCCTAATACTTCGTATCTCCTCATTTTTCTCTTTTATGATGTTGCTTTGTTAATTTCTTTTAGTTTCTCCTCATAGCTAAGTCATCAGTTAACCTTATAGAGTTCCTGAAGATGCTTTACCAGATGTGGCTCTATAACTCTATAACTCATAGGTAGTTCAGAGTTTTACAAACCTAGCAAATGTTGCAGATATTAAACAGTTTGTGTTTACGTCTGGCGATATGTTCATGCCAATTTTATTCATTTATTTCACAGGGGATCGCTAAACCCACAGAGTTCATACACCGTCTTGTTGAATGAGAGGCAATTAGATGCGATGCAAGGCAAGGGAGAGTAGCTCTAATTATTTGGATCAAGAGGCCTTCACCGGGGTGAAGCGTCTCAAATGAATGGTGGATCTTTACTCTCACCTGATATTGGTAGTTTCTCACTTGTTTGGTGGTCTTCCATCTTTAGTTTTCTCTGTCTTTCCATAATATGTATGACCTTACTCTTATTTGGTTAGCTTTTACAACCACTGGTCTCCTTGTAGTCTGCCTCTATCCTCTTCCATCCTTACTCTTCTCTATAGCTTCATGTCCTCGGTAATGAACGATACGTAACATTGAATCCCTTATAACAGGTAAATTTCATGTATTAGAACTAGTAACGCTCCTTGTATTGATCCCGTGAGACCCTTCTTGGTAGTATTTCCATCCTGAAATGTCCACCCTTATCATTATACTCTGTAACTATTCAGTAAGTACTCCTCGATCCACTGTAGCACTACCATGTACTCCCTACTTTCTGCTTTAATTCGTGAGTCGATCTCTGATCATCTCTGATATGAGATACCTTCAAGAGTTTGAAGAATCGGCAGTCGGTTCATCCTTATATTTCTTGTTTGATATCCTGTTATTGTGTCATTGGGTTCATGAGGAAGAACTTACCTTCTCTGAATCCATGCTAGTTTTCTCTATCAAGGTTCCTTCTAGCTAGGTGGATGTGCTCTTTGCTCAGTGATTAGGTCCTGTGATCACGACCGAAAGACCTGGGAACGATCCTGAGGCTGGTGGAGACGCTGAACATGTTTCCCTACTGGTTTAACGTTTGAGTATATATATTTTCACATCCCTATGGTACTCTGACCTTATTACCTTTTTCATCTCCTTTGGGCAGCATACATGTCAGTGTAACTGTCCTGTAATTCACTGCCTTTTTCCATTTCCCATTGTTTGTGT
This sequence comes from Cherax destructor, assembly GCA_009830355.1. Classification (NCBI taxonomy): domain Eukaryota; kingdom Metazoa; phylum Arthropoda; class Malacostraca; order Decapoda; family Parastacidae; genus Cherax; species Cherax destructor. Next base: position 306,789 of record WNWK01001174.1, on the reverse strand, counting down.
AATGGGATCCCATTTGTCCCGTTTGAAGGGAGTCTTTTAGATCCTCAGCCAGGCTGAGGGACTGATTACCTCAAAATCCTCCTCTGTCTCATTCTTCAGATCCTCGTGTGTACACAGGAATGTGTACACAGGAATTGTACACAGGAATATGTAATAATTATATGTTGGGATGTGTGTGTATGCTCCAGAGTGTTTGACACTCAAAGTATCTGACGGTCTAAGAACCTGACAAACTAAACTTATTAAACAAATGGTTTAGAAAATTGACAAGTAGGCGACTAATTTGTGCAACACTTTGGTGTCTTTACTGCGCAAACGTTTCGACAACCAGTGGCTTTAACAGTCCACTAAATCTTCCACTATCTCCTACTAGACTGACGAAGTCACTTGGCGAAACATTTCCAGAGTAGAGACGACCAGATTGCACGAGTGTCTCTGTCCACAACGAAGTACATGACACAATGAACTTCTGAACATTATTATAGTTCTTCTGAACAGTATTATAGTTCTTTTGAACAGTATTATAGTTCTTCTGAACAGTATTATAGTTCTTCTGAACAGTATTGTAGTTCACTGAGCTAAAAATGAGAGTGGTAAGGAAGTGTCAGCACACGAACTGTTGAACGCTACACTGTGCAAATACCTGAAAGGTTCTAAGTAACGAGAAAGTTAAGATCAGTTACCCAGGTCTCAAAGACAAGAGGAAACCAACAGGTATAATAATACCAAGCAAACCTTTACCTAGTCGAGGTTTCGCTTAGCGGAAAATTTCACCGTTTGTCCAGGTAAATTCTGGACAAACGGATGCAACAAAGACATTTGTAGGAAAACAATGGAAAGAGGTGGTTCATGGTGGTGGTCTGTGGAAAATACGGAGGTCAGCCGTGGTGGTACCTTGGTCTTAGTGGAGATTTTGGTCAGATGTCCCACGCCTTACCTTGGCTTTCCAGTTCAGTACACATAAAACTAAATCTTCCTGGTTTGTCAGATCCTCGAGAGGCCAAGAGACCGAGAGCTAGAGGAGAAACCTCTCTGTGAGTGCTACAGGAGAAATCTCTCTGTGAGAACTAGAGGAGAAACCCCTCTGTGAGAACTAGAGGAGAAACGTCTCTGTGAGTGCTAGAGGAGAAACCTCTCTGTGAGAACTAGAGGAGAAACCTCTCTGTGAGTGCTACAGGAGAAATCTCTCTGTGAGAACTAGAGGAGAAACCTCTCTGTGAGAACTAGAAGAGAAACCTCTCTGTGAGAACTAGAGGAAAAACCTCTCTGTGAGTGCTACAGGAGAAATCTCTCTGTGAGAACTAGAGGAGAAACCCCTCTGTGAGAACTAGAGGAGAAACCCCTTTGTGAAAGCTAGTGGAGAAACCCCTCTGTGGAAACTAGTGGAGAAACCTCTCTGTGAGAACTAGACGAGAAACCTCTCTGTGAGAACTAGACGAGAAACCTCTCTGTGAGTGCTAGAGGAGAAACCTCTCTGTGAGAACTAGAGGAGAAACCTCTCTGTGAGTGCTAGAGGAGAAAATCCTCTATCAAACACAGCTAAATTCTGAGTTCAGTCATGTGATTAACTTCCAAAATATCAGGCCATGTCTGAGACCATTTCAGTGGGGTACTGAACCCAGGAAACATCTTTCAGGTATCCTTCAGGTAAGCAAAACTAGGTTTTATTTTCTTCACATCTAAACAAAAGGTGACCAGAGAGCAGCATCCTAGGGCTGTGGGAGATCATGTAGGATTTTGTAGTTACTGATGGAGTGATGACCATGGAAGAGCTAGATGTGTGGACCTGTATCATTCCACAAGTTGAGACTTTGTGGGCCTCAGACCTAATGGTCTGCCACCGCAGACCACGGTGGAAAAAGGTGCGAGGTCCGGGGTTAAGGTCTTTCATTATAACTTTTGCAATCTTGCGGCGTTACTCTCGTTAGCCGTCTTTTGTCTGATCACTTCAAACACTTCTCAAGCGCAAATATGATAAATCTTCTGATACAGAAGTTTGTTGAAGTGTGATTCAGCTTTTTTTACATAGTTCCTCCTCATTGTTTCTTAACACTGAGGATAAATCTCTAACTGTCTAACATACGAAATAAGTTCCTCATTGCTCATCTAACACCCTGGATAAGTCTCTCACTGCACCTCTAGACCCCCAGGATATCGACCCATTCTTCACTGTCCTCTCTAGACACCCAGGATAAGTGCCTAAAAGTGCCTGTAAATCCCAGGATAAGATTAACACTCGCATCAAATGATTTTAACCGAAAAATGAATAAAATGAAGAGCATCGTCTGGGGACCTCATATGATGAAAAGGCAAATCTCTCTCTCTCTCTCTGTCTCTCTCTCTCTCTCAAAATACAGTAGTTTAAGATCTAGCTGTACGACTTAACTAGATACAACGTGACCTAGTGGGAGGAGTTGCCATCCTTCGGGACTACACGCTCAGTATACTCGTACATCTATCACTTCTCAGCAGATAGCCTCTGTGAACTTCCAAGTCCTCTGCTATGTCTCTTTCTCATGTACTCTCTCTCTCTCTCTCTGTCTGTCTGTCTCTCTCTCTCTCTCTCTCTCTCTCTAATCCATCTCTTTTATTCAACTGCCCCACGCAGTCCAATTCAATTATACACTCCCACTCACTATTTATTATCTCCATGAATGACCACCTACGCCCCTCACCTACGCTCCTCAACTACGCTCCTCACCTACGCTCCTCAACTACGCCCCTCACCTACGCTCCTCAACTACGCTCCTCACCTACGCCCTCACCTACGCTCCTCACCTACGCTCCTCACCTACGCTCCTCACCTACGCCCTCACCTACGCTCCTCACCTACGCCCTCACCTACGCTCCTCACCTACGCCCCTCACCTACGCTCCTCACCTACGCTCCTCAACTACGCTCCTCACCTACGCCCTCACCTACGCTCCTCACCTACGCTCCTCACCTACGCTCCTCACCTACGCTCCTCACCTACGCTCCTCACCTACGCCCTCACCTACGCTCCTCACCTACGCCCTCACCTACGCTCCTCACCTACGCTCCTCACCTACGCTCCTCACCTACGCTCCTCACCTACCCTCACCTACGCTCCTCACCTACGCTCCTCACCTACGCTCCTCACCTACGCTCCTCACCTACGCTCCTCACCTACGCTCCTCACCTACGCTCCTCACCTACGCTCCTCACCTACGCCTCACCTACGCTCCTCACCTACGCTCCTCACCTACGCTCCTCACCTACACCTCACCTACGCTCCTCACCTACGCTCCTCACCTACGCTCCTCACCTACGCTCCTCACCTACGCTCCTCACCTACGCTCCTCACCTACGCTCCTCACCTACGCTCCTCACCTACGCTCCTCACCTACGCTCTCACTACGCTCTCACCTACGCTCCTCACCTACGCTCCTCACCTACGCTCCTCACCTACGCTCCTCACCTACGCTCCTCACCTACGCTCCTCACCTACGCCTCACTCGCTCCTCACCTACACGCTCCTCACCTACGCTCCTCACCTTCGCTCCTCACCTACGCTCCTCACCTACGCTCCTCACCTACGCTCCTCACCTACGCTCCTCACCTACGCTCCTCACCTACGCTCTACCTACGCTCCTCACCTACGCTCCTCACCTACGCTCCTCACCTACGCTCCTCACCTACGCTCCTCACCTACGCTCCTCACCTACGCTCCTCACCTACGCTCCTCACCTACGCTCCTCACCTACGCTCCTCACCTACGCTCCTCACCTACGCTCCTCACCTACGCTCACCTACGCTCACCTCCTCACGCTCCTCACCTACGCTCCTCACCTACGCTCCTCACCTACGCTCCTCACCTACGCTCCCTACGCTCCTCACCTACGCTCCTCCACGCCCCACTACGCTCCTCACCTACGCTCCTCACCTACGCTCCTCACCTACGCTCCTCACCAGCTCCTCACCTCGCCCTCACCTCGCTCCTCAGCCCTCACAGCTCCTCACCTACGCTCCTCACCTACGCCTCCCTACGCTCACCTACGCTCCTCACCTACGCTCCTCACCTACGCTCCTCACCTACGCTCCTCACCTACGCTCCTCTCCTACGCCCTCACCTACGCTCCTCACCTACGCCCTCACCTACGCCCTCACCTACGCCCTCACCTACGCCCTCACCTACGCTCCTCACCTACGCTCCTCACCTACGCTCCTCACTTACGCTCCTCACCTACGCTCCTCACCTACACTCCTCACCTACGCCCTCACCTACGCTCCTCACCTACGCTCCTCACCTACGCCCCTCACCTACGCTCCTCACCTACGCTCCTCACCTACGCTCCTCACCTACGCCCCTCACCTACGCTCCTCACCTACGCTCCTCACCTACGCTCCTCACCTACGCTCCTCACCTACGCTCCTCACCTACGCTCCTGACCACACACTTCCCAGTCCTTTCCTACACAATATAATCTACTTGGAAGGTCAGTAAAATGTTCTCTTATACGTTCAAAGATATATTTTTTCCATTAATGTTAATGTAAAAAAAAATAATTTTGCACCAAAAGAATCTTAGAAAACTTACCTAACCTTATTATAAAAAGCGCAATTTAATTTAGCCTAATCCAACTAAATATATTTTATAGATAAGTTTACAATAATTTAATAATCAACAAACACAAAGAAATATATTTTTTTCGTTTGGTTCAGAATGATTTTTACGAAATTATTGCATACACAAATTTTCGCTTGTCTTATATGGCAAGAAGAGCGTTGCTATTTAAGCCAAAATCGCAAGTTTTACCTTATCGGCACTTATATATATATATATATATATATATATATATATATATATATATATATATATATATATATATATATATATATATATATATATATATATATATATATATACATATATATACAGTGGACCCTCGGTTTTCGTTGAAAATTCTTTCCAGAATGCTGTTTGAGTGTCGTTATCGAACCAATTTGTTTCCATAAGGACAAATGTAAATTAGATTAGCACTTACAAAAATACACTTACAAAAGCACTTACAAAAATACACTTACATAATTGTTCGAGTTTGGAGGTGAACGAAAACCGAGGGTCCACTGTATATATATATTTATATATACACAAACATTATCTCTCAGTCCAAAGCAGGATTCGAGGATGTTTGGTGGTTAGCTCCCCTGCGATCCGGTCCATGACCAGGCCTCTTGGTGGATCAGGGTCTGATCAACCAGGCTGTTACTACTGGCCTTACGCAAACCGACGTACGAACCACAGCCCAGCTGGTCATGTACTGACTTGAGGTGCTATTCCAGCTCTCTCTTGAAGACAGCCAGAGGTCTATTGGTAATCCTTCCTTATGTATGCTGGGAGGCAGTTGAACAATCTTGGGTCCCTCACATTTATTGTGTTGTCTCTTAGCGTACTCATGGCGCCCCTGCTTTTCAATGGAGGATGTTGCACCGCCTGCCGAGTCTTTTGCTTTCATAGACAAGTTGAAATACCATGAGATGTACTCTCTGAAGCAAGTACAAACAAAATAACATAAGCAGTACAGGCTGCTAAGTTTTTACAGACATTAGATCAACCTGGCTGAAGACTCGTTTGAAGCACATACGTGTTACCCATACCCTTGTCGAGGACCCTCGTCGGGAGCCCTCGTCGGGAACCCTCGTCGGGGACCTTCAGATATAGAGGAGAGTATCAGTATTTGTGCTTAAGTACATCAATGTTTCGGAACTTCACACTTATCAAGGGTGAGTGAGGGAGCACTTTAGAATAATCTAGCTACTTCTAACAACGTTGAGGGACTCGACGCCTCACAATCTCTACTTCTTCAACTATCTCCAGTATGCAAAAAAAAAAAAATAAAAAAAAAAAAAAAATAAATAAATATAGTGAACTTCCAAGTGCTTTCGTGATTTTTCATAATATCAAGGATCTAATAATGTGATAAATTATGAATGCGATTGGAAGTTTGCTATTTTTTTCGCATATTGTGATATTACGTGTTTACTGTAATCTTATTGTATCTCCGGTATATTAGTCACCTCTACATTTGACTGAAGAAGCCATTGTTTGCTGATGATGCCAAATGAATGAAAATAAACACACTGAATGACTGAAGGGAGACTGACAAAAAAAGACTTGGACAGACTTTACGAATGATCAACTAAGCCGGAAGATGGGAAGTTATACCAACGAGAGTATCATCATGATGAGAAGTTATACCAACGAGAGTATCATCAAGATGAGAAGTTATACCAACGAGAGTATCATCATGATAAGAAGTTATACCAACGAGAGTATCATCATGAAGAGAAGTTATACCAACGAGAGTATCATCATGATGAGAAGTTATACCAACGAGAGTATCATCATGATAAGAAGTTATACCAACGAGAGTATCATCATGATGAGAAGTTATACCAACGAGAGTATCATCATGATAAGAAGTTATACCAACGAGAGTATTATCAAGATAAGAAGTTATACCAACGAGAGTATCATCATGATGAGAAGTTATACCAACGAGAGTATCATCATGATGAGAAGTTATACCAACGAGAGTATCATCATGATGAGAAGTTATACCAACGAGAGTATCATCATGATGAGAAGTTATACCAACGAGAGTATCATCATGATAAGAAGTTATACCAACGAGAGTATCATCATGATGAGAAGTTATACCAACGAGAGTATCATCATGATGAGAAGTTATACCAACGAGAGTATCATCATGATGAGAAGTTATACCAACGAGAGTATCATCATGATGAGAAGTTATACCAACGAGAGTATCATCATGATAAGAAGTTATACCAACGAGAGTATCATCATGATAAGAAGTTATACCAACGAGAGTATCATCAAGACAAACAAATTTTACAGACGGTACAAAAAAGACCTCTTGGAATACTCGGTATCCCCCAACCTGTTTTCTGTGGTGTATATAAATATAATAACATCATTAGAGGAGGCTTTATTTCTAAAAAAATATATATAAAAAATGCCATTCGGGAACCATTACAAAGACGCGATCAAAAACGCTTTTACCTCGTATGTGCGATATATTCGCGAGTACTGAGCGCCGGTGTAGAACCACTTTTTAGAAAATAATGTACAAAATGAAACCCCGTGAAATTTAAAGGAGTGCATCCCTTAAATGAGTAATGAGAAAGCTTGGTTTTCCGTTACTGGAGGAACGAGACCTAGAGGGGGATATGTTCACTATATACAAAATACTCAGTAATATACACTTGGCAGACAAAACGGGAAGACAAGTTAAAATGTCATCAGCAGTGAAGTAACAAGAACAAAAAGAATGTTTTTACATTAGCCTTAACCTTTCTTCGTAGGACATTTTCCCTTAGCTCTGGGACTAGTCTTGTTGGAAATCTTTGCACTTTATCTAATTTCTTGACGTGCTTGACCAGGTGTGGGTTCCAAACTGGTGCTGCATATTCCAGTATAGGCCTGACGTACACGGTGTACAGAGTCTTGAACGATTCCTTACTGAGTTATCGGAACGCTATTCTCAGGTTTGCCAGCCGCCCGTATGCTGCAGCAGTTATCTGGTTGATGTGTGCCTCAGGAGATGTGCTCGGTATTATACTCACCCCAAGAGCCTTTTTCTTGAGTGAAAAGTTTGCAGTCTTTGGCCACCTAGACTATACTCTGTCTGCGGTCTTCTTTGACCTTCCCCGATCTTCATGACTTTACATTTGGTGGGGTTAAATTCGAGGAGCCAGTTGTTGGACCAGGCTTGCAGCCTGTCCAGGTCTCTTTGTAGTCCTGCCTGATCCTCATCCGATCTAATTCTCCTCATTATCTTCACATCATCTGCAAACAGGGACACTTCTGAGTCTATCCCTTCCGTCATGCCTTTCACATATACCAAAAATAGCACTGGTTCTAGGACTGACCCCTGTGGAACCCCGCTCGTCACAGGCGCCCACTCTGACACCTCGTCACGTACCATGACTCGTTGTTGCCTCCCTGTCAGGTATTCTCTGATCCATTGCAGTGCCTTTCCTGTTATGCGTGCCTGGTCCTCAGGCTTTTGTACTAATATCTTGTGAGAAACTTTGTCGAACGCCTTCTTGCAGTCCAAGAAAATGCAGTCTACCCACCCCTCTCTCTCGTGTCTTACTGCAGTTACCTTGTCATAAAACGTCAGTAGGTTTGTGACGCAGGATTTTTTTTGTGTGTTTGTCGTGCCGAATAGGTAAAATTGGTCAATTAGCTAGAACTCATTTAAAATTAAATCCTTTCTAAAATTTTCTGTTATACGTTTAAAGATATATATATATTTATTCATTTATTTTAATGTAAAAATTAATAATTTTGTACCAAAAAGAACCTTAGAAAACTTGCCTAACCTTATTATAACAAGCGCAATTTAATTTAGCCTAATCCAGCTAAATATATTTTAGATAAGTTTACAATAATTTAATAATAAACAAACACAATGAAATATATATTTTTTCGTTATGTTCAGAATGATTTTTGCGAAATTACTGCATACACAAATTTTCGCTTGCCTTATTCGGCAAGAAGAGCTTTGCGATATATATTTATATATATATATATATATTTTATATATATATATATATATATATATATATATATATATATATATATATATATATATATATATATATATTCTTTCTGATATGTTTGTCAGGTTCTTGTGGGTTCACTCAGGTGTGAACCCACAAGAAGGTGTTAACTAGATGCCAATCAGCGGAAGTTGTTATCCCTGAGTACAATGACAAAGTTATTGTGAATTCGTGGAAATGTTAGCAAATATCTCTTATTTTCTAACGATTATTTTGTGATTTATTTCTAGTTTATAGCTAATACGTAAAGCTGTGAGTTGGAAGAGAATAAGTGAAAAGCTAAACAAGAGATGAATATATAGGGTCAGGTCACATAACTTAGGTCACATTAAATCAGGATGAGTGACTTGAAGGCAAAAGGTGTTTCCTGACGGGAGTCTTAGTCATATGATGACCCACAGCTGGAGCTTTTGGTTATCTGACCGAGGCCTTCCACTGGCTTACCCGCCCACCCATTTAAAAACTGTGGTGATAACATCAGGTTTTCGCTGGATGTCACAATCGGGTCGCGATGATGTCAGAAACGACTCGAGTACCTGGCACTTGTACCTGCAATAACATGGCCTCTGCTCAATAATAATACACCAATGGAGACCTGCGGATGGCGTAGTTCGGAAAGGTCTTTGACGCTTACGGCAACACAGGTATTGAATGAGTTAAGGTGAGTGTGAGAGCATCTCTCCTAATACCAAGTTGAACTTGTCATAATAAAGGTAGTTAGTAACATAGTCAGATGGGGGATAACGAGCCCCCCAGGTCGGACCCCACACAAAATACCGTCTAACACTGTAGTTACATATTTTACACAATTTCACTGGAATTGTCCACGGTGCCCCGTGGCCTGGTGGCAAAAGCTCTCGCTTCACAAGGTGAGGGTCCGGGTTCGATTCCCGGTGAAGGGGTGGAAACATCGGACGTGTTTTCTTACACAGGTTGTCCATATTCACTCATCAGTAAAATGGGTACCTGGGCGTTAGTCGACTGGTGTGGGTCGCATCCTGGGACAAAACTGACCTAATTTGCTCGAAATGCTCAACATAACAAGCGGCTTTCTATATAGTAGTATGTCATTGACGTCAGCTATGGTCAGTATACCTTGTACATGTACTTGTAGTAAATAAAGATTATTATTATATTATATTATTGTATCGTTCATCACATCTGTCCCCATCACAAGTACAAGATAGCACATAAGTATGCAGTAATTGCGAACAAGCGATAAAAGATGCAAAACAACCACAGTTGAATGATAGCTCTAGGCATTTTGTGTTGCAATCAACACGTCATCAAGAGCTTTCAATGTTGCAGAAATGAGTAAGAAGTCCAGATATTATCGTTGAGAGGAACTACTCTACTCGAGGTCAAATGGAGCTCCAGTAGTGGAAGTTTACGACCAATGTCTTTGACGTGTTTTGTTGTCAACATGTGTTTTCTCTCTCACCATTCATAACTATTACACTCCAACACACATTATAATGTTGACTCGATAACCCGTGTACAGCAGTGTGCAGCGATGTACAGCAGTGTACATCAGTGTGTAAGTGTTTAGCAGTGCATAACAGTATATAGCGGTACTTAGTAGCTTATAGCAGTGTATAACAGTGTGTAGCAGTTTGTAGTAGTCGTAGTGTATAGCGGGGTTGAAAATAATTAGTATTTAATCAGGCCCAGAATGATTGCAGCTCAACTCTCTTCATTGCAATATGCAATTAAATCCATGTACACTTTTCTGTCAATAATGCTCACACTCGTCTGTACTCTCGTCCCCCTTACTCTCGTCCTCCGTACTCTCGTCCCCTTACTCTCGTCCCCCGTACTCTCGTCCCCTTACTCTCGTCCCCCGTACTCTCGTCCCCTTACTCTCGTCCCCCGTACTCTCGTCCCCTTACTCTCGTCCCCCGCTGAAAGCTGTTCGTTCAATTAGCAAGATCAGTGTACTGCGCTTTCGTGGCGTGATGGCTCTTCTAGCCTGACTGGCTATGAGAGTAGCGCCTCAGTCTAGCTAGCTATTAGCTGACACAAGTTCGAGTCCTTCCCGCTACTCCTCGCACTGATCACCAGCCCCCCAACAGTGACTGTCAGCACCCAGCAGTGTCCAACACCTCAGCAGTGACTGCCAGCACCCGAACAATGACCACCAGCACCCGAGCTTCTGAAAAGCCTCGTTACTTCTTGGTGGGACACGAGAAATCACTCTCAGTCTCACTGTGCCCAGCCTCAGTAAGCAACCCCCTCCTGCTGGTGTACACAGGTTGTCCATATGAAGTAGTGTGTGAAACTGACCTCTGGCAGGGTGAAGGTCACTGCCGAGGAGGGTCATCAACAGGGAGGGTTATTGGCAGGGTGAAGATCACTTCTAGGGAGGGTCACTGGCGGGGTGAAGGTCACTGCCGAGGAGAATCACTGGGAGAGTGAAGGTCACCGCCAGGGAGAGTCCTCTTTCAGGGTGAAAGTCACTGTCAGAGAGGGGACTGGCTAAACTGACAGCTGTCACCACATCTCTCTCTCTCTCTCTCAATGAAAAAGAGATAACTTTATATATTGGATTCAACAACAACAATTATAAGTTTGGATAAATAAAGAGTTAGAAGATGAATTTAAGTAAATAATAATAATAATAATAATAATAATAATAAAAATAATAATAATAATAATAATAATAATAATAATAATAATAATAATAATAATAATAATAATAATAATAATAATAATAATAATAATAATAATAATAATAATAATAAATAATAATAAAAGAGACAATTATAACCAAAATCTTTTTTTAATCCAATTAACTGAACCTGACTTCAGGGTAATTAAGATGCAACTAGACTAACTAAGATGGTGAACCACTGCTTCTTGCCCAGATTATCTCACCAATTTGTGGTTGCAGGGGTCGATTCACAGCTCCTGGCCCCGCACTTGACCTCGTACCCACCATTAACTGTCCCTGCTTGGCAAGTGTGACCCTCACCGACAAGTGATCATAACATTTTTCACCGCCGTTAATATAATTTTTGGTTTATTTAAAGTTAAATAGTTTTTTTAGGGAAAGGTAATTCGATATAGCTCATTTAGTGAGTAAACAGCAGTTAACTAATTCAGCCTCCGAGTGAGCAAATGTTAGCTCCGATACGCTTATATTTACAACGAGAGAACGTGTGCAAGTTGTATGAGATTATCAGGGATAAGTTTGAGCATTCTGTGCCAGTGAAGGCTCTTGATCCTAGGAAGTGAACCCTTCGCTTTTCTTCCTCGGATCGAATCTGAATACATCCTATTCTCTCAAACCCCCAATGGGTTTAACGCTTCCCCATGAATATAATAATAATACGGAATACTGTCACACGCGGGGGCGTTGACCCCCGGAATACCCTCCAGGTATACTCCAAGTATACTCCAGGTATACGTCACAAAGAGGTAGATCCATGCAATGTGTTCCCCATGTACGTACATAGACAGGAAGACACAGAATGATAAAAACGGTAAATTCGACCCAAAAAGATGTTTTCAGAATCATTGAAGATAACACAAAAGAAATTTTAAATATAAAAATAGTATATTTAACATAACTTGCAATAATATTTCTTGACAGACAGTGATGGAACAATGACCTGTACCAATAAGATCTTTAACAGACAGTGATGGAACAATGACCTGTACCAGTAAGATCTTTAACAGACAGTGATGGAACAATGACCTGTACCAGTAAGATCTTTAACAGACAGTGATGGAACAATGACCTGTACCAGTAAGATCTTTAACAGACAGTGATGGAACAATGACCTGTACCAGTAAGTAGTTAACCTCTTCTCTCAGTGCCATTTTCAAACCCCGTCTACTTAACCAGGAATTCAAAGAGATTCACTAAATAACACTGAAATCAAGCACCAGGGCTATAATAAACACACAATAACACTAAAATCAAGCACCAGGGCTATATTAAACACACAATAACACTAAAATCAAGCACCAGGTCTATATTAAATACACAATAACACTAAAATCAAGCACCAGGGCTATATTAAATACACAATAACACTAAAATCAAGCACCAGGTCTATATTAAATACACAATAACACTAAAATCAAGCACCAGGGCTATATTAAATACACAATAACACTCAAATCAAGCACCAGGGCTATATTAAAAACACAATAACACTAAAATCAAGCACCAGGGCTATATTAAATACACAATAACACTAAAATCAAGCACCAGAACTATATTAAACACACAATAACACTAAAATCAAGCACCAGGGCTATATTAAATACACAATAACACTAAAATCAAGCACCAGGGCTATATTAAATACACAATAACACTCAAATCAAACACCAGGGCTATATTAAATACACAATAACACTAAAATCAAGCACCAGGGCTATATTAAACACACAATAACACTAAAATCAAACACCAGGGCTATATTAAATACACAATAACACTAAAATCAAGCACCAGGGCTATATTAAACACACAATAACACTAAAATCAAGCACCAGGGCTATATTAAACACACAATAACACTAAAATCAAGCACCAGGGCTATATTAAACACACAATTACACTAAAATCAAGCACCAGGGCTATATTAAGCTCACTAAATATCACTGAAATCAAGCACCAGGGCTATATTAAGCTCACTAAAAATCACTGAAATCAAGCACCAGGGCTATATTAAACACACAATTACACTAAAATCAAGCACCAGGGGTATAATAAAAATTTATAGACAAACTGAACATTAATAAATCTACTAGGTCGGATAATATACCAGAGAAAATACTAAAAGAATCTAGATATAATCTCGCATACCTTTTAACAGTTATACTCATCTAATTAACTGCTGAAGACAGTGTGTCACATGAGTGGAAACAGGCATCAAGTTATTACATTATTCAAAAATAATATTTCATGTATGACATCAGTTAGTTGTAGGAAATTATGATTAAGAACAATACTTTTAAGTCGCACTAAACTCAACAAGATTCTTGCAGTAAAAATCATGTTTGTTAAATGAACACAGCTGCAACTAATGTGATATTTTACTGTGGCAACGTTTCGCTCTCCTTTTCCCTAACATTTTGAGGTAATTCTGTCTTTATTACTAATATAAGTCATGCCCAACAAATTTACGGAAAATCTTCAGCTACAGTTAAACAAGAAAATCCCCACAGACATATGTTCTTTGACTTCCGGGAGGCATTCGACAAGGTACCACATAGAAGACAGCCCAGTAAACTAAAAGCCTATTGTATAGGTTGTATGACTGGCAGGAGGCCCTGAGTTACTACTCACATAGATACAACCGTCTTGTTTGTATATGTCTGTAGTGACCGTTAGCTCGGAGCCTCCTACTCGTAGGAGTACCCGAGTTATCGTTTACTACAGACATAATATACAATTAAGATGTTTGCAACTACAGTAGTACCAACTTGGGGCCTCCTACGAGTGGAACACCCTATATAGGTGACACTTTAGGACTGGAACACTGGCTGGCTGACTGACAAGAAATCTGGTGATGATTTGTGTCCCTAGAGGATCAGTAATTGGCCCAGTCTTCTTCTAATATACTTTAATGGTCTGGAAATAGGAGCCTACTTAAAAGAATTATAGTTTGCTGATGACGCATATTTATGACATGGAGCAGCCATGTCCAAGTGCTTATGTGTACAACGAAATAGGACATGTTAATGAAGCGGTTAGAAAAGTGGGCGTTGAATTGTCGATAAATATAAAATAAAATAGGAGTATAATTTACGAAGTAAAGAGACCTTGGAATATTCATACGCAATGACCTAAAGTATACCAAGCAGTGTCTTGCTGGAATCAACAAGGTCAGTAAGATACTTGGTTTTATACCAATAAATTTCGAGCTGCGAGATTTGATGAAGGTATTCCCGTATTTTATAACCCCCAGTCTACTGTACTTTAGTACACACGATTGGAATAGTGCAGAGTGCGGCATAAACTGATAATGCAGTTAATGAACTTATCACATGCCTTAACATAGAATAAAAGATGAATTACTACAGTTTTATTAAGAGTATTTTATTGCAGTGCATGTGAGAGTTCAAATATAGCTAGTTTAAATGACTCTTGGATTTCACCCACACAAAATTATGCATATTCAGTGGATAAATTCATGGCCATTCTGAGAGTGGGTTTTATGAAACTGTGGCCGAAGGTTCTTCATGATCCTGTATGGCTTATACAAATATTTATTCCAGATCTATGTTGCCTGGCGTCACCTTCTGAACGCCGCCTTAAGAGGCGCCTGAGTTCCCCTATCTCCTAATATCATGCTTATTTTTTCCTATAATCTACCTTGTCCATAATTACTATAGCATTTGCTTTGTCTGTTTCGTAAGGTGAAGTCCAGGATCTTTCCTTAATTCATGGTATAACTTAACAAATCTTTGAAGACAATTGTGTTGCACAGGTCTGAGCGAAACTCAGATTGTCTTGACGAAGAACTCAGACTTACATTTTTAAGAAGAACTATTATTTGGTGTGACAGTGAGGCAACATTGCAATAATTAAACAGTTATGGCATGTCTGCGTCAAGAATATCATGCAATAGATTGAAGAGATGCAGGGGAAACTATCTTACCGAATCTCCAAATAAATTCCCTTTCTAGCGAATCTCAACTGAATAATATATCACTTACCTGTTATTTCGTGGAATTCCTGTCATGCAATTCGTCTGTCATTCCACGAGCTGAGGTTGTTAATAAATAAAGAGGATTATCCTGTGTAAAATATCACTATAGCTGGTAGACTAGCAGGTCTTGTGACCCTTGAGACTAGCAGGTCTTGTGACCCTTGAGACTAGCAGGTCTTGTGACCCTTGAGACTAGCAGGTCTTGTGACCCTTGAGACTAGCAGGTCTTGTGACCCTTGAGACTAGCAGGTCTTGTGACCCTTGAGACTAGCAGGTCTTGTGACCCTTGAGACTAGTAGCAGGTCTTGTGACCCTTGAGACTAGCAGGTCTTGTGACCCTTGAGACTAGCAGGTCTTGTGACCCTTGAGACTAGCAGGTCTTGTGACCCTTGAGACTAGCAGGTCTTGTAACCCTTGAGACTAGCAGATCTTGTGACCCTTGAGACTAGCAGGTCTTGTGACCCTTGAGACTAACAGGTCTTGTGACCCTTGAAACTAGCAGGTCTTGTGACCCTTGAGACTAGCAGGTCTTGTGACCCTTGAGACTAGCAGGTCTTGTGACCCTTGAGACTAGCTGGTCTTGTAACCCTTGAGACTAGCAGGTCTTGTGACCCTTGAGACTAGCAGGTCTTGTGACCCTTGAGACTAGCAGGTCTTGTGACCCTTGAGACTAGCAGGTCTTGTGACCCTTGAGACTAGAAGGTCTTGTGACCCTTGAGACTAGCAGGTCTTGTGACCCTTGAGACTAGCAGGTCTTGTAACCCTTGAGACTAGCAGGTCTTGTGACCCTTGAGACTAGCAGGTCTTGTGACCCTTAAGACTAGCAGGTCTTGTGACCCTTGAGACTAGCAGGTCTTGTGACCCTTGAGACTAACAGGTCTTGTGACCCTTGAGACTAACAGGTCTTGTAACCCTTGAGACTAGCAGGTCTTGTGACCCTTGAGACTAGCAGGTCTTGTGACCCTTGAGACTAGCAGGTCTTGTGACCCTTGAGACTAGCAGGTCTTGTAACCCTTGAGACTAGCAGGTCTTGTGACCCTTGAGACTAGCAGGTCTTGTGACCCTTGAGACTAGCAGGTCTTGTGACCCTTGAGACTAGCAGGTCTTGTGACCCTTGAGACTAGCAGGTCTTGTGACCCTTGAGACTAACAGGTCTTGTAACCCTTGCCAGTGATCTGACCGAAACATCTGGGTTGATCATTGTTTCAGCCACTGTATTGTAACTTTATCTTGTAACCCTTACCAAAGCAATGAACCCTGGATTATTAAAGGTATTATTATGCACGTTAAGGCCAAAAATTTTCATTACATCGCTTCAGGAATGTGGCTAAAAATTTTCATAAATTTGGAGAACCACACAATTATTAGGACAAGTAAAATTTGGAGAACCACACAATTATTGGGACAAGTAAAGGAAGATTTTTGTAGTTATGACAACGTCTTTCTCAAGGAAGATGATAACTACTTCTAAGAGACCTCAGTACATCTAGATTGGTCATCTGATCGAGACTTTCCGCTGGCTTACCGGTCCACCCCTTTAAAAATTATGGTTAATACTTATTATACTTTATTAATCAACAATTCATTCGGTTGTTATGTACAGGTGGCTTACGCGATGGAATGGAGTTTTGAGACTCTCTGACCACGGGTTCGAACCCCACCCGTGGTATGGTTTCTGATGACACAAGTGATCATCAGAAAGACATAAGGGGGGCGGGGAGAGCGGGTAGAAGACTCTCTCTATAAATTGAGACAATTCTTCTGGCTGCCCCAATATAATAATAATATCTTTATTTCAAAAGGACATGTACAAGGTATACAGGCCTAGCTGACATCAATGACACTACTATATAGAAAGCCGCTTGTTATGCTGAGCATTTCGGGTAAATTAGGTCAGTTTTGTCCCAGGATGCGACCCACACCAGTCGACTAACAACACCTAGGTACCCATTTTACTGATGGGTGAACATAGACAACCGGTGTAAGGAAACACGCCCAATATTTCCACCCCTTCGCCGGGAATCGAACCCGGACCCTCGCCGTGTGAAGCGAGAGCTTTAGCCACCAGGCCACGGGGCACACGAAATATACCACAAAGAAGCAAGACAAAAACTGTATTACCAGTCGTCGAGTAGAAACAAGGTCTTAAGTATATCCAGGCACACCCAAGTATACCCAGGCACACCCAAGTAGACCCTAGTCTGTACACCTACCCAGAGCCACCTGTGTAGAGGCAAGGCATTGCACGTACCCAGGTCCACCTGCGTACGCTCAGACCTGACTCCATATCCAAGGGGGTGAAGAATACTGCTCCATTTGATGTGTATGAATCATTATTTTAACTGACACCTGACGCAGTCATTAATTAAGGTGTACATATGCTTGTTTACCCGTATATAAGGCAGACAACAATGCAAGTGGCAGCTGCAACAAACATTTTATACTCCCCCCACACCCCCAAGCCACAACAACACCACAGATTTTCGATAAAATCTTCGGTAATTTTTTTAGCTTAAAGGTCATGTCCCAGAATAATGATATATAACAATGGGACTATAACTCTGCTGCAGCTGCACATTGACAAAATATATAATTCAAAGCAGGGTAAAAAAAAATATAATGACTAAGAGAGTGTTAATGAGAGGATGCGTGCTACAGCGGTGACATACGCCGTTATTATTCTCTCCCTCGCTCTCTCTCTCTCTCTTTCTTTCTCTCTCGACTTACTTTTGGTCAAATTAGAGAAAAATTGGGAGGGTGACTCGCTGGAATAATAATAGTGTGAGTGAAGAGATGAGGAAATCCTGTAAAGACAAATTAAATGGAGGCGAAATGATTGAAATCTCGTTCAGAGTGGGATGTGAGGGAGCAAGATCGTTCAGAGTGGGATGTGAGGGAACAAGATCGTTCAGAGTGGGATGTGAGGGAACAAGATCGTTCACAGTGGGATGTGAGGGAGCAAGATCGTTCAGAGTGGGATGTGAGGGAACAAGATCGTTCAGAGTGGGATGTGAGGGAACAAGATCGTTCAGAGTGGGATGTGAGGGAACAAGATCGTTCAGAGTGGGATGTGAGGGAACAAGATCGTTCACAGTGGGATGTGAGGGAGCAAGATTGTTCAGAGTGGGATGTGAGGGAGCAAGATTGTTCAGAGTGGGATTTGAGAGAGCAAGATTGTTCAGAGTGGGATTTGAGAGAGCAAGATTGTTCAGAGTGGGATGTGAGGGAGCAAGATTGTTCAGAGGGGGACGTGAGAGAGCAAGATATACTTCAGTCTTACCTTGTAAGTGTAAGTCGTGAGGTCACCAGTATATAAGAGGTCAGGTTAGGTAAGGTTTGTCAGGAAACAGGACAAGTGTTTCCTGACGCGGGTCTTAAGTCATATGATTACCTGCAGCTGGAGCTTTTGGTCATCTGACCGAGACCTTCACCCGGCTTACCCCTCCACCTCTTTAATAATTATAGTTATTATTATAATCATCAGGCTCTTATATAAGAGACTTTTATATTTACCCAAAAAATTAATGTGTAAAAACAGAAGGGCGAAACGGCTGATAACTTGTGTTTGAGGACCAGAGCTACACCCAACACTACAAGAGAGAGAGAGAGAGAGAGAGAGAGAGAGAGAGAGAGAGAGAGAGAGAGAGAGAGAGAGAGAGAGAGAGAGAGAGAGAGAGAGAGAGAGAGAGAGAGAGAGAGAGAGAGAGAGATAACGACATATAAAATAATAAGAGGAATTAACGAGGTGGATAGGGACAGAATGTTTCAGAAATAGGACACAGCAACAAGGGGTCACAATTGGAAGTTGAAGACTCATATGAATCACAGGGATGTTAGGAAGTATTTCTTCAGTCATAGAGTTGTCAGCAAGTGGAGCAGTCTGGAGAGTGATGTAGTGGAGGCAGGTACCATACATACCATTGAGAAGAGATACGATAAATCTCATGGAGCAGGGAGAGAGAGTGGACCTAGTAGCGACCTGCGAAGAGGCGGGGCCAGGAGCTGTGAATCGACCCCTTCGACCACAAATAGGTGAGAACAGAGCCAAGACTCAGAGCTACAGCCAGGAGTGATAGAGGGGGGGATGAGAGGTAAGCCAGAGTGAGACAACAATAAGAGAGTCTTGAAGCTTCGAGGATAACTGTAATTCCTGACGACGGAGGACGAGGTAAATCCACACTTGACTCGTGTTATGAGGTACAACAATAACCAGACGCTCTTGCTGCCATTATCTGCACTCTCAGCTATAATAAAAGTTTTATCTGTGAATGGTGAACTAATGGTGGTGCCTTGTTGCTCCTGAGAGTGAAGCCGCTGAAGTAGGCTTTCTAACCTGCTGAAGTAGGCTTTCTAACCTGCTGAAGTAGGCTTTCTAACCTGCTGAAGTAGGCTTTCTAACCTGCTGAAGTGGATTGTGTAACTTATTGATGTCTGCTGTGTAACTTATTGATGTCTGCTGTGTAACTTATTGATGTCTGTTGTGTAACTTATTGATGTCTGTTGTGTAACTTATTGATGTCTGCTGTGTAACATATGGATGTCTGCTGTGTAACTTATTGATGTCTGCTGTGTAACTTATTGATGTCTGTTGTGTAACTTAATGATGTCTGTTGTGTAACTTATTGATGTCTGCTGTGTAACTTATTGATGTCTGCTGTGTAACATATGGATGTCTGCTGTGTAACTTATTGATGTCTGCTGTGTAACTTATTGATGTCTGTTGTGTAACTTAATGATGTCTGTTGTGTAACTTATTGATGTCTGCTGTGTAACTTATTGATGTCTGCTGTGTAACTTATTGATGTCTGCTGTGTAACTTATTGATGTCTGCTGTGTAACTTATTGATGTCTGCTGTGTAACTTATTGATGTCTGCTGTGTAACTTATTGATGTCTGTTGTGTAACTTAAGATCTGTCTTGATTTTGTGAGTGTGTTATAGACTATTTTCACAGCATATGACTGGGTTGAGTTCCAGTTCCTGAGCATCTTGAGGGTGTTGATTTACAGCTCCTGTGCCATTATAGGATGCTGATCTGAGAGAACGCGAGAGAGAGAGAGAGAGAGAGAGAGAGAGAGAGAGAGAGAGAGAGAGAGAGAGAGAGAAATAGAGAGAGAGAGAGAGAAAGAACCCCCAAACACTAACAAGACCTGGATCATTTACCCGTCATAAGAGATAATTAGACTCAGTCGAACAAAAGCGCATTTTTTTCCTGCCTCGTGTAATTTGGTTGTCAGTGTTTGTTTGTGTTGACTAAACCTCATTTGTGTGTCTCCTGTGACTTACTAACTGTGTGGGCATTGTTAGTGTGTCTGTCTTGCACCAGAACTTGTTAGTAGTGGTTATTGTCTCTTTTATCCAGAAGTACCAGTGGTGGTACCATTATCCAGCAGTAGCAGTGGTGGTAATATTAACCAGCAGTACCAGTGTTGGTACCATTATCCAGCAGCACCAGCGGTGTCTGCATTATCCAGCAGCACCAGTGGTGGTACCATTATCCAGCAGCGCCAGTGGTGGTACCATTATCCAGCAGTACCAGTGGTGGTAACATTATCCTGCAGTACCACTGGTGGTACCAGCTTCATCGGGCTGGAAGGTCGCCTGAGAAACCTTCGCCATTTTAGAAGTCAGAGACTAACATAGAAGTCTGAGTCAGTACAGGAACCAAAGACCACCAGAGGTCACCTGGAACCACCAGAGGTCACCTGGGATCACCAGAGGTCACCAGGAACCACCAGAGGTCACCTCGGACCACTAGAAGTCACCTAGAACCACCAGAGGTAACCTAAAACCACCAAACGTCACCTGGGACTCAAGAGGTCATCTGGGACCAGCAGAGGTCACCTAAGACCACCAGAGGTCTCCTGGAACCACCAGAGGTCACTTGGGATCAGCAGAGGTCGCCTAAGACCACCAAACGTCACCTGGGACCACCAGAGGTCACCTGGGACCACCAGAGGTCACCTCGGACCACCAGAGGTCACCTGGAACCACCAGAGGTCACCTAAAACCACCAAACATCACCTGGGTCCTCCAGAGGTCACCTAGGACCAGCAGAGACCACCAGAGGTCACCAGAGGCCACCTGGGACCACCTGGGACCACTACAGGAAATAACTTTGACATATAAACTGCCTCTTAAAGACCTCATCAATTTTACTAAAAAAAATACAGATTATGGCAGCTGTTACGTGTTTAACTGGTGTGTAATTTTCCCCTCGAAGCGGGGTACCTTGAGTCTGGTGAGGGGGGTTGTTGATAACCCCTGCTGGTTTAGCGCTTTTCAGTAATCATTACAATCTGCACCAGAAGTTAATACACTAGCGGTTGAATGTCATTTTTTATGTGATTAATTCATTTCCACAGAATAAATCATCCATCGTCCATGGTAATTTTTAATAACGTTCGTGTAGAAATAGAGAGTGTACATGTGGGTTACGACTGGGTAGTTTAGTGATCCAGTCAGGTCATTAGCGGAAACATAGGGCAGCGTAGTAAGCCAGTTGCTGTAGCTGTATCTGTGGTGAGCTGGAGACTGTGGTAAGGCCCCTCACACTGGTCAACCCCATAACGTACAAGAAATGCGCATTTAATGTTACTGTTACTGGGTACCTACTGTCGTGGAGTGTGGCCTATGTCGCTCCAGCAAGGATGGTTGCATGAGTCACAGTCTGCAAGCGCCTTTGTCCACAAGGGGAAGCTACAGTGAATAGGTCTAATTCGCGTTGTAATGTGTTATCGAATGTTAGAGTATTTCGCTGTACAGCGGTCTGCCGTATGATAAGTCATCCTAATTAATTAGGCTGTTAATTGATCTGCACAATTAGGCAGAGTTGGGTCACCATCCTAACTGAAGCTGGGTAGGTGTGGGTCTCTGTGCGTAGGCAGTGGGCACTCCTGGCTGGCTGGCACAAGTGCCCACTGTTCACAGTTGTGTAGGTTGTGAAAGGTAATCAAAGGTACTAAGGTAAATTACTTTGTCTAACTCTAACTTAGCTTAAATACACAAAAAAAGTAGTGTAAAATACACCAGCCTAAGGAAGCTTCATTACTAGATTAGTCTTACAGATTAAGTGGATAAGGAAATGTGACACCATCGGACGTAGGCGGCCCACTGCTCGCTTCCCCTCCTTTCCCCTCTACACTTCACGACATCAGCGCACTCACTCATCTCAACATTTACGTAAAAAAATAATTTCGAGTTTTATCAGGGAATATTATCATCGCATTTTCAGTGTGTGTGTGTGTGTGTGTGTGTGTGTGTGTTTGTGTGTGTGTGTGTGTGTGTGTGTGTGTGGGGTGTGTGTGTGTGTGTGTGTGTGTGTGTGTGTGTGGATCCTCGTCAGTGTATTCTCCAAAAGATGGAATTTTAATTCCCGAGCTGCGTTTGACTCGGTCTCTCCTCGATGTTAATGTTTAGATAGTAACGAAAGAACTTAGGAGTGTATGTATGTGTGTTTTGGCTTCCTCTTTGTGTGTATGTATGTGTGTGTATGTGTCTATTTGTGTGTGTGTGTGTGTTTTGGCTTCCTTGTCACCCACTTGTCCTCTGGTTTTCTACCAACTTGTTCGCTCAGTTGTCACTTAACAATGGTTCACGATGGATCCAAATATCGCTTCACGCTTCCTGTCCAGTGTTTTTTTTTCTGCTAATGTTATTAAAACAAACTAGAAAACAGTACTGGTCCCTGTGATGACTTGAGTCTATTCTTGAACCTGTTCCAAGACAGTCACATATCCTCGTACCTGTTCCAAGACAGTCACATATCCTCGTACCTGTTCCAAGACAGTCACATATCCTCGTACCTGTTCCAAGACAGTCACATATCCTCGTACCTGTTCCAAGACAGTCACATATCCTCGTACCTGTTCCAAGACAGTCACATATTCTTGAACCTGTTCCAAGACAGTCACATATCCTCGTACAGGTGATAGAGCAGAAGGGGTTAGAAGTCTATACCTGGCAGTTAAGCTCCACCTATGCTTGTTAACAAGATAGTGTTTGACGGTGCCAAACACTTCCATTGGCTCACTTAGTGTTACAGTTTTATTAAACCTATCATACACTGTAAAATGACATAGATGAAATAGTGGAGGCTATTACAACAAAGTGCCTGGACATTAACCTAGCCATAGACACTGATAGTTATTCTTTTTTAAAGCAACAATCCTAACATTAAGCATTAATAATTTACGACTATATAACCATACGAAAACCAAATAATATACAGATTTATGCTAGATGGGTTGGTGTTCGTCAGTCAGGAGTGAGGGAGAAGCGAGGTCAGCAGGTTACGAGAAATGGGGAGTATAGTGCTATGGGTAAGATACTTGTACTGGATGGTGTATGCATAGACAAAGGGGGAGCTGCCTGTGTAATGGTTTGCTGATGGAGGGAGGAAGTTGTTACTTATGTGGAAAGGGGACCAGACCTTCTGGAGGGTGCTGAGAGCTCAGGGCTGAGCAGAAATGACTTGAACATTACTTGAGGTCTTGTTCGTCCCTAATATCAGACTTTTTCTCTAAAAGACCTGATGTATTCCAAAGTGTCAGCGGGAATCACACAAGTGTCAGCAGGAATCACACAAGTGTCAGCAGGAATCACAAAAGTGTCAGCAGGAATCTTGCCGTGACACATGACTCAACCTTCACAGCCAAGACTGAGTGTCATTCTTATCACAGCTTCCCCACGACCCGTCACTCATCTTAAGTGCTGTCCCCATCTTCCTGGCCTCACCCTTCTGATTCTGTGCCCATCTTCCTGGCCACACCCTCTGTTTCTGTCCCCATCTTCCTGGCCTCACCCTCTGCTTCTGTCCCCATCTTCCTGGCCACACCCTCTGCTTCTGTCCCCATCCTCCTGGCCTCACCCTCTGCTTCTGTCCCCATCTTCCTGGCCACACCCTCTGCTTCTGTCCCCATCTTCCTGGCCTCACCCTCTGCTTCTTTCCCCATCCTCCTGGCCACACCCTCTGCTTCTGTCCCCATCTTCCTGGCCTCACCCTTCTGGTTCTGTCCCCATCTTCCTGGCCACACCCTCTGCTTCTGTCCCCATCTTCCTGGCCTCACCCTCTACTTCTGTCCCCATCTTCCTGGCCACACCCTCTGCTTCTGTCCCCATCTTCCTGGCCTCACCCTCTGCTTCTGTCCCCATCTTCCTGGCCTCACCCTTCTGGTTCTGTCCCCATCTTCCTGGCCATACCCTCTGCTTCTGTACCCATCCTCCTGGCCACACCCTCTGCTTCTGTCCCCATCCTCCTGGCCACACCCTCTGCTTCTGTCCCCATCTTCCTGGCCTCACCCTTCTGGTTCTGTCCCCATTTTCCTGGCCACACCCTCTGCTTCTGTCCTTATCTTCCTGGCCTCACCCTCTGCTTCTGTCCCCATCTTCCTGGCCACACACTCTGCTTCTGTCCCCATCTTCCTGGCTACACCCTCTGCTTCTGTCCCCATCTTTCTGGCCACACCCTCTGCTTCTGTCCCCATCTTCCTGGCCTCACCCTCTGCTTCTGTCCCCATCTTCCTAGCCTCACCCTCTACTTCTGTCCCCATCTTCCTGGCCACACCCTCTGCTTCTGTCACCATCTTCCTGGCCTCACCCTCTGCTTCTGTCCCCATCTTCCTGGCCACACCCTCTGCTTCTGTCCCCATCTTCCTGGCCTCACCCTTCTGGTTCTGTCCCCATCTTCCTGGCCACACCCTCTGCTTCTGTCCCCATCTTCCTAGCCTCACCCTCTACTTCTGTCCCCATCCTCCTGGCCACACCCTCTGCTTCTGTCCCCATCTTCCTGGCCTCACCCTTCTGGTTCTGTCCCCATCTTCCTGGCCACACCCTCTGCTTCTGTCCCCATCTTCCTGGCCTCACCCTCTGCTTCTGTCCCCATCTTCCTGGCCACACACTCTGCTTCTGTCCCCATCTTCCTGGCCACACCCTCTGCTTCTGTCCCCATCTTCCTGGCCACACCCTCTGCTTCTGTCCCCATCTTCCTGGCCTCACCCTCTGCTTCTGTCCCCATCTTCCTAGCCTCACCCTCTACTTCTGTCCCCATCTTCCTGGCCACACCATCTGCTTCTGTCCCCATCTTCCTGGCCTCACCCTCTGCTTCTGTCCCCATCTTCCTGGCCACACCCTCTGCTTCTGTCCCCATCTTCCTGGCCTCACCCTTCTGGTTCTGTCCCCATCTTCCTGGCCACACCCTCTGCTTCTGTCCCCATCTTCCTGGCCTCACCCTTCTGTTCTGTCCCCATCTTCCTGGCCCACCCTCTGCTTCTGTCCCCATCTTCCTGGCCTCACCCTTCTGGTTCTGTCCCCATCTTCCTGGCCACACCCTCTGCTTCTGTCCCCATCTTCCTGGCCTCACCCTCTGCTTCTGTCCCCATCTTCTTGGCCACACACTCTGCTTCTGTTCCCCTTCTTCCTGGCTACACCCTCTGCTTCTGTTCCCATCTTCCTGGCCTCACCCTCTGCTTCTGTCCCCATCTTCTTGGCCACACCCTGCTTCTGTCCCCTTCTTCCTGCTACACCCTGCTTCTGTTCCCATCTTCCTGGCCTCACCCTCTGCTTCTGTCCCCATGTTCCTGGCCACACCCTCTGCTTCTGTCCCCATCTTCTTGGCCACACCCTCTGCTTCTGTCCCCATCTTCCTGGCCACACCCTCTGCTTCTGTCCCCATCGTCCTGGCCACACACTCTGCTTCTGTCCCCATCTTCTTGGCCACACCCTCTGCTTCTGTTCCCATCTTCCTGGCCACAACCTCTGCTTCTGTCCCCATCTTCGTGGCCACACCCTCTGCTTCTGTCCCCATCTTCTTGGCCACACCCTCTGCTTCTGTCCCCTTCTTCCTGGCCACACCCTCTGCTTCTGTCCCCATCTTCCTGGCCTCACCCTCTGCTTCTGTCCCCATCTTCTTGGCCACACCCTCTGCTTCTGTCCCCTTCTTCCTGGCTACACCCTCTGCTTCTGTTCCCATCTTCCTGGCCTCACCCTCTGCTTATGTCCCAATCTTCCTGGCTTCACCCTCTGCTTCTGTCCCCATCTTCCTAGCCTCACCCTCTACTTCTGTCCCCATCTTCCTGGCCACACCCTCTGCTTCTGTCCCCATCTTCCTGGCCTCACCCTTCTGGTTCTGTCCCCATCTTCCTGGCCACACCCTCTGCTTCTGTCCCCATCTTCCTGGCCTCACCCTCTGCTTCTGTCCCCATCTTCTTGGCCACACCCTCTGCTTCTGTCCCCTTCTTCCTGGTTACACCCTCTGCTTCTGTTCCCATCTTCCTGGCCTCACCCTCTGCTTCTGTCCCCATCTTCTTGGCCACACCCTCTGCTTCTGTCTTCTTCCTGGCTACACCCTCTGCTTCTGTTCCCATCTTCCTGGCCTCACCCTCTGCTTCTGTCCCCATCTTCCTGGCCTCACCCTCTGCTTCTGTCCCCATCTTCTTGGCCACACCCTCTGCTTCTGTCCCCTTCTTCCTGGCTACACCCTCTGCTTCTGTTCCCATCTTCCTGGCCTCACCTTCTGCTTCTGTCCCCATCTTCTTGGCCACACCCTCTGCTTCTGTCCCCTTCTTCCTGGCTACACCCTCTGCTTCTGTTCCCATCTTCCTGGCCTCACCCTCTGCTTCTGTCCCCATCTTCTTGGCCACACCCTCTGCTTCTGTCCCCTTCTTCCTGGGTACACCCTCTGCTTCTGTCCCCATCCTCCTGGCCACACCCTCTGCTTCTGTCCCCATCTTCCTGGCCTCACCCTTCTGGTTCTGTCCCCATCTTCCTGGCCACACCCTCTGCTTCTGTCCCCATCTTCCTGGCCTCACCCTCTGCTTCTGTCCCCATCTTCCTGGCCACACACTCTGCTTCTGTCCCCATCTTCCTGGCTACACCCTCTGCTTCTGTCCCCATCTTCCTGGCCACACCCTCTGCTTCTGTCCCCATCTTCCTGGCCTCACCCTCTGCTTCTGTCCCCATCTTCCTAGCCTCACCCTCTACTTCTGTCCCCATCTTCCTGGCCACACCCTCTGCTTCTGTCCCCATCTTCCTGGCCTCACCCTCTGCTTCTGTCCCCATCTTCCTGGCCACACCCTCTGCTTCTGTCCCCATCTTCCTGGCCTCACCCTTCTGGTTCTGTCCCCATCTTCCTGGCCACACCCTCTGCTTCTGTCCCCATCTTCCTAGCCTCACCCTCTACTTCTGTCCCCATCTTCCTGGCCACACCCTCTGCTTCTGTCCCCATCTTCCTGGCCTCACCCTCTGCTTCTGTCCCCATCTTCCTGGCCACACCCTCTGCTTCTGTCCCCATCTTCCTGGCCTCACCCTTCTGGTTCTGTCCCCATCTTCCTGGCCACACCCTCTGCTTCTGTCCCCATCTTCCTGGCCTCACCCTTCTGGTTCTGTCCCCATCTTCCTGGCCACACCCTCTGCTTCTGTCCCCTTCTTCCTGGCCACACCCTCTGCTTCTGTCCCCATCTTCCTGGCCTCACCCTCTGCTTCTGTCCCCATCTTCTTGGCCACACCCTCTGCTTCTGTCCCCTTCTTCCTGGCTACACCCTCTGCTTCTGTTCCCATCTTCCTGGCCTCACCCTTTGCTTATGTCCCAATCTTCCTGGCCTCACCCTCTGCTTCTGTCCCCATCTTCCTAGCCTCACCCTCTACTTCTGTCCCCATCTTCCTGGCCACACCCTCTGCTTCTGTCCCCATCTTCCTGGCCTCACCCTTCTGGTTCTGTCCCCATCTTCCTGGCTACACCCTCTGCTTCTGTCCCCATCTTCCTGGCCTCACCCTCTGCTTCTGTCCCCATCTTCTTGGCCACACCCTCTGCTTCTGTCCCCTTCTTCCTGGTTACACCCTCTGCTTCTGTTCCCATCTTCCTGGCCTCACCCTCTGCTTCTGTCCCCATCTTCTTGGCCACACCCTCTGCTTCTGTCTTCTTCCTGGCTACACCCTCTGCTTCTGTTCCCATCTTCCTGGCCTCACCCTCTGCTTCTGTCCCCATCTTCCTGGCCTCACCCTCTGCTTCTGTCCCCATCTTCTTGGCCACACCCTCTGCTTCTGTCCCCTTCTTCCTGGCTACACCCTCTGCTTCTGTTCCCATCTTCCTGGCCTCACCCTCTGCTTCTGTCCCCATCTTCTTGGCCACACCCTCTGCTTCTGTCCCCTTCTTCCTGGCTACACCCTCTGCTTCTGTTCCCATCTTCCTGGCCTTACCCTCTGCTTCAGACATCTTCCTGGCCTTACCCTCTGCTTCAGACATCTTCCTGGCCTTACCCTCTGCTTCAGACATCTTCCTGGCCTCACTCTTTGCTTTAGTCATCTTCCTGGCCTTACCCTCTGCTTCTGTCCCCATCTTCCTGGCCTCACCCTTCTGGTTCTGTCCCCATCATCCTGGCCTCACTCTTTGCTTCAGTCATCTTCCTGTCCGCTAGTTTGTGGTCTTCTTCCTATTCTTTACTTGTATTTCCTTCTCCCCTTCTTCACTTCTATCCTCTTATTCCTCACCTTAACTCCCACTTCTTACCTCTTCTCCCCCTATCTTTCTCCTCATTTTCCATTCTTCCTCGCCTTCGTTTTCTCCTCTTCTTCCTGTTTTTCCTGTGCACCTTACCTACCGTCTTATCCTCGTCTCTCCGTATTCTCTCTAGTTCTTCTTCCTCCTCGTCCTTACCTTCTTTATGTTCTTCCCCTCTCTCTAATCTCTTAATCATCTTTACTGAGAACATTCTCATGTTTACCAGCAGCTGAGAAGAGAGGGAGGTGAGATGAATGGAAAGGGAGAGAGAAAGAGTGAGAGGGGAAAGGAGAGAAAAATAAAGAAGGCTTGAAGAAAGTCGTGGATGATCGTCTTGTAAATGATTTACGCAACGCTTGACTACGACAGTACATCTTCACGTGTTTACTTATAAATACTTACGCTATTTCAAATACTCACTGTTACTCGTACTCAGTCTTGCAGAACAAGCCACACGGGGATGGAAATCCTTAACTCTAGATCTTTCGCACTCAGGGGCGTCGTCAGGAGCTATGCATTGTTGCTAGACAGCAACAGATAGGAGGGGACATTCTCTGAGGCGAGGCAGGAGGTATCAGTGGCGGCCCATGTCACAGATGGCACGAGCCGCCGCTGATACCTTCTGCCTCGCCTCAGAGAATTTCCCCTCCTATCTGTTGCTGTCTTGCAACAATGCATAGCTCCTGACGACGCCCCAGAGTGCAAAAGATCTAGAGCTAAAGATTTCCTTCCCCCTGTGGTTTGTTCTGCATTGTTGAGATCGCCTGTTTGCGACTGTATTGCATACTCGATCTTCCGTAGACGGAGAGGTGTGTGTATACCCACTGGGAGTTCATTTTAACCCCTGTTTCAGGAATTAAAATGTCCTCCATTGATGGGATAACTGTGGTATCAAAATTACATTACAACCTTAAGCGAACCCCTTGTTATTAGACAGACTTTAAAAAAACCCAATAGACCACCCAATGAAAATAAGCCACTTTGTCTAACTTTTTTGGGGGGTAATCCTAGGTAATTTACACTATACATTTGTACTTGTGTGTACGTGTGCCTAAGTAAACTTACTTAACCTAAGGTATAACGCATCACAACAGCTGCGTATAGAGCCGGACAGAGGCCCAACGCCGCCTGAGATTTACAGACTGGTCGCAGAGAGTCAAGACCCACCAATATTCTTAAGTGCTCCGTGCTAAGTCAAAGGTGCAAATATCTGCCGAAATATATATTTTTACTGGTACCCTATTCCAAAGTTTTTATTCTCCTCTTTTATCCCTTCCTTTAAAGCTCGTTTATTGTTATGTGTGACCTTGTTAGTATTAATTTACCGAGTAAAACCGATATAGACTTGAAATGATTTCTTTATATTTTACGACCTCATGGCAGAGAGGTATTCTGTGCACGACAAATCTGTTTTATGAACGTGTCACTCTGGGTAGAGCTGTGTCAAGTCGTGACTTCAACGAGGTCATCCCAGGGCAAAACATGTCTCGACAGAGCTCTACACAGATTGATGCTTAACTCTGTAAAGCTCTACCCACGGTGAAACATGTCTTGTTAAATTTCTATACAGAGCTATATCAAGTCTACAGTGAGGTTTATCAGGTCAACACAGAGCTTATTCAGGTCAACACAGAGCTTAATCAGGTCAACACAGAGCTTTATCAACTCTACAGAGCGTTTCATCAACTCTAACATAAAGGATTATCAAACGTTCACACAATGTAAGGAGGGTAAACAAAGCTTTATAAAACTCTATATAGAGCCAAACATTGTCCCAATGAAAGCTTACTCTATTACTCATGTCTTAGTTGTCATATTCATCTGCAATTCCCCCTAGTTTTCCTGTTTCCTGACGGATAAAACACTAGTGACTCTCACTGGAGTGTAAATATATATATATATGTCGTGCCTAATAGGTAAAACTGGTCAATTAGCAAGAACTCATCTAAAATTAAGTTCTTTCTAAAATTTTCTCTTATACGTTTGAAGATATATTTTTTTCATTTATGTTAAATTAAAAATTTATAATTTTGCACCAAAAGAATCTTAGAAAACTTACCTAACCTTATTATAACAAGCTCAATTTAATTAAACCTAACCCAACTAAATATATTTTAGATAAGTTTACAATAATTTAATAATAAACAAACACAATTAAATATATTTTTTTCGTTAGGTTCAGATTGGTTTTTGCTAAATTATTGCTTTCGTGATTTCTCACATTATCAAGGAACTATAAAAATAAAAGATTAACATAAAAGCATCTTTTATTTTTACAGTTCCTTGATAATGTCAGAAATCACGAAAGCGCTTGGAATTCAACTATTTTTTCACAGTGGTTGTTCTGCATATTGTGATATCACCTGTTTACTGTGATCTTATTTGCATATATATACATACATACATACATATGACTAGCTATGACTCGACCCCTGCAACCACAAATAGGTGAGTACAAATAGGTGAGTACATACATACACACATATATACATACATACATACATACATACATACATACATACATACATACATACATACACACACACACATACATACATACATATATACATACATACATACATACACACATACACACATACATACATACATACATACATACATACATACACACACACATACATACATACATACATACATACATACATACATACATACATACATACATACATACATACATACATACATATACACACCTCTTGGTATACATGTCATGCTAGGAGAGGCTCAAGGACTTGCTTAATAAAAATATCAGCTAATGATTTAAATGATATATCTGGGTTAAAGTATGGTCAGGCAGAGTGCATGATCATGTTTAACAGATGCGTGGAAAATAAGTCGTATTATCAAACATTAGGTCACGCAAAGGTCACAACACATTTTACTCTTCGCTGCAGAATGCAGAGGTGTAGAGAAGTCAGATTTATTCAGGCGGAAATGTCAGAGGTTTGAGAAGAGTTGTGGGTGGTGTGAGAGGCGTGATTGTGTGTGTGTGTGTGTGTGTGTGTGTGTGTGTGTGTGTGTGTGTGTGTGTGTGTGTGGTTGTAGTGTGAGAGGCGTGATGTGTGTGTGTGTGTGTGTGTGGTTGTATTGTGAGAGATGTGGTGTGAGAGGTGCGGGGTATTAGTGGTTGAGGGGGTGGTAGTGGTGTTGGTGGTAGGAGTGGAATTGTTTGTGGCAATGGTTGTGGTGTTGGCAAGAGAGTTTTCGTTAAAAAAATGAATGTCAAAATACCAAAAAAAAAAAAAAAAAAAAAAATTGCTGCCAAGAGAGGCGAGAACTTCATAAGAATAGTGTAGCACTGCAGTCGGCCTACTGGCCCATGCTATGCAGGTCTAACCTTGCCCTTCTTATATCACTTCTGCTTTGTAAAAACCTCTCATTAGAGACCTTCTCTTTTATCGCACCCTTTACCTCATAATTCTACCAGTCACTCCTCTTTCCTCCTGCACGGTGGTGTGAGAGGTGCTGGTGGTGTGAGAGGTGCTGGTGGTGTGAGAGGTGCTGGTGGTGTGAGAGGTGCTGGTGGTGTGAGAGGTGCTGGTGGTGTGAGAGGTGCTGGTGGTGTGAGAGGTGCTGGTGGTGTGAGAGGTGCTGGTGGTGTGAGAGGTGCTGGATGTAGATGGTGTTGATGTTTGAGATGTGTGGATGATCGTAGCTGAACATGATGATACCGATGATTTAAGTCCTCATACTTGTCTGACTTAGCTTCTTCTCTATGATCAGCAGCAGCGCTCGCTTTGGCCACTTCGAAAACAAACACCTGTGTCAGCCTGAATAGACACACGTATTCCCACACCGGTATTCCTCTGTATGTCCTGGGATAGACTTATCCTACCAGGTCTCTCCCCGCTGGGAACTCACCTCTGGCAAGACTACTGTTAATAATGTCATTATCTTCGTTGTATCTAACATGCCGTTCCTTGCAACTTGTGCAGTCTAGAGTTATGCAGACCACACTGGTCAGCTTCTGCTCTGCAGTAAATGCAATCAGTTCGACTAAGTACAGTAAGGCACAGCGGTAGAGAAGTGTCTCACGCTGATATGTGACCTGCAAAGAGGAATTCTCCGTGTCTTGTGATACGACGCATTGACTGTCGACAGTGACGGCCCTACATTTATGGGATCCTGAAGCTTTAACAGTTATAGGGGCAACCAACAACTGCTAGACTACATGATACTTTAATATACTTTTAATTTTTATTTTAATTATTATTTTGTATTGAATTACACTATATTATTAATATTGTTATTTTTAAAAAAGCCTTCTTATACAGTAGACCCAAATTTTTTAAGCAATGTGGACTAAAGTGGCTTCTGGGGGCCCTCCGGGATTAGGGGCCCCTCAAGCTTAAGCTTAAGCTTGGAGACAAACAGTGTAGAAACAACTGTATATTTCAATCTTCGTCTGAGATCTTCTTCAGCAGATAAATACATAACGTCCCAGGTGTTAGGTGAAGTTAACTATGAATTATTTTATATAGAAATCTCTAAGAAAATGGCATTTTTTTTAATTCCCTAAACCATTTCATAAGGGTCTTTGCATAGTCTAATAGATAAATGGTGTTACAAGGCTTTCCAGGAATTTTTCGTGTATCAAAGCGAAACAAAATCACATCAGCAGCGCACACACACACACACGACACACACACACACACACACACACACACACACACACACACACACACACTTTAGGTTTGGCTAGGTTTTACTACCTCAGGTTAGATTAGGATGAGTTTGGTGTGGTCAGGTTAGATTGGAACCCCACAGGTTAGGTTAACGTCAGCTTAATCAAATTAACCAGTTATAACCTACCTGGAGAAGGTTTCGGGGGCCAACGCCTCTACAATCAAATGCCAAGGTATAACAGGAGTAAGTAAATCACTCATAAACTTAGTTTTGCATAAATAATGATGCTTTGCGAGCCACTCCAGCTGAGAGACCTGTAGTTCACGTCATCTTCCTCAAATGTAAGGGTTGACAATATCACTTCAGTGCCTTCTGTAAGGGTAATTTTAGAGTCGATGAGTATGACACGGGTGCGACCCAAGGTATGTGTATGACTCATGGGGGTCATGCAGCTCCTGGTCTGGTTGAAGGAACCTGAGCTCTGATTCAATTCCTTAGATGAAGAGCCCCTCACCAGCATCCAAGAACCTTCCTTGAGGAACGTGGGTGAGACAGCCAGAGACTTACACGTCCGTGATCATCAATGTACCTGTGGTACTGACAGTGTTAATAATGCCAGTGTTATTCACTGAAATAGCCACGACCACTTGATGGCGCTGACGAATACCAAGGTTATCATCAAAACAGAGAACATATGTAAACCCCCGTTGTCAAGAATCTACGGTCATTTGTGTTAGCCAAACAGTTGTACAGAATACGAGGAACTTCAGTATCGCAATCAGTTTGGGCAAAACTGATTTCACTCCATCAGGACCCAGCCGTCACTATAACTGGCCACCACGCTACTATATGATTCTCTGTTTTTCTGTCTGTATTGAATAATAATATTACGCTGGTATTACTGATCATGTTTTTTAACATGCAGTGGTTAACGTGTTCGCTGGCAGTCCTCACCAGACCAGAATTCCATCCCTCACATCCTGTAAAAAATTAAAATCTTTTAATTCTATACGGGGATCACTAGTTAACACACTACAAGTCAAGGATACTTTAATCCATAAAATGGGGATTTAGAGGATACATGTTGAGATAGACAGCACTGCAAGATTGTGTACAATGCAGCTGTCGGCGCAAACACATGAAGAAATTCTTACTACTCAGAATACAGAGTCTGTTTGGAGTAGAGCCATCCATCGGTGTGTGTTTACAAGTGCAGGACTTGAGTTCTGGAGGTGGGAAGTACAGTGGGTGCACTCTGAGGGAGTGCTGGAGGTGGGAAGTACAGTGACTGCACTCTGAGGGAGTGCTGGAGGTGGGAAGTACAGTGACTGCACTCTGAGGGAGTGCTGGAGGTGGGAAGTACAGTGACTGCACTCTGAGGGAGTGCTGGAGGTGGGAAGTACAGTGACTGCACTCTGAGGGAGTGCTGGAGGTGGGAAGTACAGTGACTGCACTCTGAGGGAGTGCTGGAGGTGGGAAGTACAGTGACTGCACTCTGAGGGAGTGTAGATGAATGGTTCAGAGAACCGACAAGTTGTTAAATTACACACATATGCAACACTTGGGTATCTTTATTGAGGGAGTGCTGGAGGTGGGAAGTACAGTGACTGCACTCTGAGGGAGTGCTGGAGAAGTGTGCTCTCACGTGAGCACACTTCTGGCAAGACACAGGGGGACGGTGTGACAGTGTTTCTTGTTAGATAAACGGACACAGATGCAACTAATGTGACATTTTACTGTCGCAACGTTTCGCTCTCCAGGAGCTTGACAAAGCTCCTGAAGAGCCAAACGTTGCCACAATAAAATATCACATAAGTTGCATCTGTGTCTACCTAACATTCAGTCGGAACTTCTACCAATATTAACAGAATGTTTCTTTTATTTCGGGTCAACCAGTCTGGGTGGGAGGCGGACGGTGGCATAAAAAAAGTATCTTATGTTAACCCGGAAGTCTCTTAAACGTTGTAAAGAAAAGAAAATTAAACTTTCCTCTGATATTGCGTTGTTTAAACTTCTGTTTCCCCCTCTTGCCCTGTCATCTCCAGAGCTTTTATCGTCAGTTTTTCTTTTATTTTTTTTTCAGTACATTCCCCTACCCTATCTGTGAGCCGTCAACCACCCCACGTCCTCCCTCACTCCCCACATACAACCACGTCCTCCCTCAATCCCTACACACAACCACGTCCTCCCTCACTCCCCACACATAACCACGTCCTCCCTCACTCCTCACACACAACCACGTCCTCCCTCACTCCCCACACACAACCACGTCCTCCCCCACTCCCTACACACAGTCACGTCCTCCCTCACTCCTTACACACAACCACGTCCTCCCTCACTCCCCACACACAACCACGCCCTCCCCCACTCCCTACACACAACCACGTCCTCCCCCACTCCCTACACACAACCACACTCATGATATCACTCATTTTTTAAATTGGAAACCCAACCAACCATCCCCCTCATCCCCCGACCCTCAGCTGAACTAACTACAGATGTCAAACTCATCATTGTCATGTTTGCATGACATCTGCCCCAGGTGTAAATAAATGGCACTGAAGTAGCCTTTTAATATTCACCCAACTGACAATTTATACCAAAAGTTGTAAACAACAGTTCACTGTTCACTACTTGCCCGAGTGCAGTGTTCACTACTTGCCCGAGTGCAGTGTTCACTACTTGCCCGAGTGAAGTGTTCACTACTTGCACGAGTGTAGTGTTCACTACTTGCCCGAGTGAAGTGTTCACTACTTGCACGAGTGCAGTGTTCACTACTTGCCCGAGTGCAGTGTTCACTACTTGCCCGAGTGCAGTGTTCACTACTTGCCCGAGTGCAGTGTTCACTACTTGCCCGAGTGCAGTGTTCACTACTTGCCCGAGTGCAGTGTTCACTACTTGCACAACATTTAAATCTTCTCTTCTTTTGACCTAATTAAGTCATTCTCTTCTACTAGACACGTCGCTTCTAATCTCTACGTCTCTAACCTTGACTGACTCATCCTTAGCCTGGCTGGCTGCAAGAGTAGCGCATCCGTCTCTAGATTAACGGACGGAGGATCGAGTCTGCAGCACTTCTTGGCACTACGACGTCTTCCTCTTAATGTATTTACAATAAAACTCTAGCCGTATGTCCAACACGTGTCCCCAAGAGTTAATATATAGTGATCTTCAACAACTGTGTTTATCTTACCTTGATCCTCTTGGCTTACTTTCTCAGCCATTTAAAATACGTATTTAATGAAGCCTCATGTAGGTGAAAGGTCCACCAGCACCACCACATCCACCAGCACCACCACATCCACCAGCACCACCACATCCACAAGCACCACCAGCACAACATTGGTGACGCATCTACCCTGATCAGCTCCGTAGCTCAGTTCAGCTGGATTATTAGTGCTAAGAGAAGACTAACACCTGGAAACTTTATATCCAGAGGAGGGAGAGGACCAGTGCTTCTGCATTATTATAATTATGTTAATGGAGCATTATTTGGCAAGATTATATGAACACTGGTAACTCCAATATATGTATATTGGAATGTATTGTATACAGCAGATAACATAAACCTGAAACTGATATAAAAATGTTGTAGAAATGATATTAAACGACATATCTGTATGTCAGTGGTGCTTTATACACACACACACACACAAAGCTCTAGCTTCACGCACGGAGGGCCCGGGTTCAATTCCCGGCGGGGCGGAAACATTTCGAAGTGTTTCCTTACACACACACACATACATACAACAGGCCTAGTGTCTAATCGACATGTGCCTAGGACAGAATGGTAACTAACACACAGTCAGGGATATCAGGGACGGCACTCCAATGGATCAGGGAATACCTGTCAGGAAGACAACAGCGAGTCATGGTTAGTGGCGAGGTGTCAGAGTGGGCGCCGGTGACGAGTGGGGTTCCACAGGGGTCAGTCCTAGGACCGGTGCTGTTTCTGGTATTTGTGAACAACATGACGGAAGGAATAGACTCCGAAGTGGTGTGAAGTTGATGAAAAGAATTCAATCTGACGAGGACCAGGCAGACCTACAAAGGATCTGGACAGGCTGCAGCACTGGTCCAGAAATTGGTCCAGATTGGGGAAGGGCAAAGGAGACCGCAGACGGAGTACAGTCTAGGGGGCCAGGGACTACAAACCTCATTCAAGGAAAAAGACCTTGGGGTGAGTATAACACCAGGCACATCTCCTGAGGCGCACATCAACCAAATAACTGCTGCAGCATACGGGCGCCTAGCAAACCTAAGAACAGCATTTCGACATCTTAATAAGGAATCGTTCAGAACCCTGTACACTGTGTACGTTAGGCCCCTACTGGAGTATGCAGCACCAGTTTGGAACCCACACCTAGCCAAGCACATAGAGAAAGTGCAAAGGTTTGCAACAAGACTAGTCCCGGAGCTAAGGGGTATGTTCTACGAGGAGAGGTTAAGGGAAATCGACCTGACGACACTGGAGGACAGGAGAGATAGGGGGGACATGATAACGACATATAAAATACTGAGAGGAATTGAAAAGGTGAACAGAGACAGAATGTTCCAGAGATGGGACACAGCAACAAGGGGTCACAGTTGGAAGTTGAAGACTCAACTGAATCACAGGGATGTTAGGAAGTATTTCTTCAGTCACAGAGTGGTCAGGAAGTGGAATAGTCTGGGAAGTGATATAGTGGAGGCAGGATCCATTCATAGCTTCAAGAAGAGGTATAATAAGGTTCAGGGCGAAGGGAGAGTAACCCAGTAGCAAGTTTTACCTAATCGGCACGACATATATATATATATATAT
Organism: Cherax destructor; assembly: GCA_009830355.1. Lineage (NCBI taxonomy): Eukaryota > Metazoa > Arthropoda > Malacostraca > Decapoda > Parastacidae > Cherax > Cherax destructor. The sequence continues at coordinate 268,566 of WNWK01001174.1, read as the reverse complement.
ATATATATATAATATATATATATATATATATATATATATATATATATATATATATATAACAACTCGTGATCTCTATTTTTTGACTCTTTAAGGGAGGTGATTCTGGTGAGAAGCTCTTGATCCAAGGAAATTTGAGCTCACGTAGATCAGTATAACATGTTGCCGGTGTACCCACAATGCAACTAACATAAAGAATTGTCGAGCAGCACACTGCGAGTGTACTCACCCTGCGAGTGTACTCACCCTGCGAGTGTACTCACCCTGCGAGTGTACTCACCCAGCGAGTGTACTCACCCTGCGAGTGTACTCACCCTGCGAGTGTACTCACCCTGCGAGTGTACTCACCCTGCGAGTGTACTCACCCTGCGAGTGTACTCACCCTGCGAGTGTCCACCTGCGGTGTACTCACTCCGCGAGTACTCGCAGTGTACTCACCCTGCGAGTGTACCCCCTCACTCCTGCGAGTGTACTCACCCTGCGAGTGTACTCACCCTGCGAGTGTACTCACCCTGCGAGTGTACCTCTCACCCTGCGAGTGTCACCTCATGTACCACCCTGCGAGTGTACTCACCCTGGAGTGTACTCACCCTGCGAGTGTACTCACCCTGCGAGTGTACTCACCCTCTGCGAGTGTACTCACCCTGCGAGTGTACTCACCCTGCGAGTGTACTCACCCTGCGAGTGTACTCACCCTGCGAGTGTACTCACCCTGCGAGTGTACTCACCCTGCGAGTGTACTCACCCTGCGATATATAATAATCACCAACCTGTTTGAAAAGCCAAATTTAAATGAGGGCCGCATTTTCTATTTTTTATTGACAATAACAATATTTTGTAGTTGTTGACAGTGTGAATTGTGGAACCTACATAAAAGTGAATTGATAATTGCATATGAGGGCCGCATCCATTTCCTAGAAGGGCCACATGTGGCCCTCGGGCCGAATTTAGTGCTTTCCCCATGGGTTTATAGCCAGCTTATATCATTCCAATAACCTGCGCATCAGCGACGCGGAATTCACCAGCTGTCAGGAAAAATGTTTTAATTTCACGTTGCCGTGTTAGGTGAGCCGCCTGCACCACCACCTGGGTGATGACCATCTGTTCCGGTGTTAGGTGAGCCGCCAGCTCCACCACCTGGGTGATGACCAGCTGTTCCGGTGTTAGGTGAGCCACCAGCCCCACCACCTGGGTGATGACCAGCTGTTCCGGTGTTAGGTGAGCCTCCAGCCCCACCACCTGGGTGATGACCAGCTGTTCCGGTGTTAGGTGAGCCTCCAGCCCCACCACCTGGGTGATGACCAGCTGTTCCGGTGTTAGGTGAGCCGCCGGCCCCACCACCTGGGTGATGACCAGCTGTTCCGGTGTTAGGTGAGCCGCCAGCCCCACCACCTGGGTGATGACCAGCTGTTCCGGTGTTAGGTGAGCCACCAGCCCCACCACCTGGGTGATGACCAGCTGTTCCGGTGTTAGGTGAGCCTCCAGCCCCACCACCTGGATGATGACCAGCTGTTTTATATTGAATATGGGAGGGAAAACGTTGCTACCTATTTTTGTCAACATGTGGGTTCTTGACTCTCATCTGCAAGTTGTTATAATTAGTTTGGAAAACAAACGTACACACACACATACACACACACACACACACACACACACACACACACACACACACACACACACACACACACAGATGTTAGGAGGTATTTCTTCAGCCTTAGAGTTGTCAGTAGAGTGATGTAGTGGAGGTAGGATCCATACATAGGTTTAAGAAGAGATACGATAAGGCTCTCGGAGCAGAGAAACATTGAAGACAAGCAAAGATGCAGGGCTAGGAGCTATGAATCGACCCTGCAACCACAAGTAGGTGCCTACACATACAGAATCTCTTGAGGAGTTCAAGAACGGATCAAGAAAGAACTGAAATGGAAAGGAAAGAGTTGAGAAAGCATGTGTGTGTGTGTGTGTTTGTACTCACCTACTTGTGGTTGAAGGGGTCGATTCACAGCTCCTGACCCCGTCTCTTCGCTGGTCGCTACTATGTTGGGTCCACGAGCTTTATCATATATCTTCTTAAATCTATGTGTGAATCCTGCCACCACTATATCACTCTCCTTCCCGTGTGTGTGTGTAGAGAGAGAGAGAGAGAGAGAGAGAGAGAGAGAGAGAGAGAGAGAGAGAGAGAGAGAGAGAGAGAGAGAGAGAGAGAGAGAGAGAGAGAGAGAGAGAGAGATATTGTTATTAATAGAAGAGTGTAATAGCATTCACAGACACGGCCCAAAAATTGAACAAATTCTTGGTGTGTGTAAAGTGGAACTTGATCTTGGTAGGCAGTGTAAAAATCGCTCTTCCCCTGAGAGCGTCAAGTAGGCCAGTAAAGCTTTAACGTCCTCTAGAAATATAAAAGGTAACCCTCAAAGTTCAGTATCCCTCTGTAAATATACCTTCCCTTGATGGTATAACATTCTCATCTGTTAGTATACCACCCTTCCCTGTTGGTATAACACCCTCTCCTGTTGGTATACCATACTCTACTGTTACACAGTGTAACACCCTCTCCTGTTGGTATATTATACTCTTCTGTTGGTATAACACCCTCTTCTGTTGGTATAACACCCTCTTCTGTTGGTATAACACCGTCTTCTGGTGTTATACCAACAGAAGAGGGTGTTATACCAACAGAAGAGGGTGTTATACCAACAGAAGAGGGTGCTATAACAACAGAAGAGGGTGTTATACCAACAGAAGAGGGTGTTATACCAACCACTCTTCTGTTGGTATAACACCCTCTTCTGTTGTTATAACACCCTCTTCTGTTGGTATAACACCCTCTTCTGTTGTTATAACACCCTCTTCTGTTGTTATAACACCCTCTTCTGTTGGTATAACACCCTCTTCTGTTGGTATAACACCCTCTTCTGTTGGTATAACACCCTCTTCTGTTGGTATAACACCCTCTCCTGTTAGCATACCACTCTCCCCTGTTAGTATAACACCAATAAAACGTATATCACCCCTGCCTCCCTCTCCAGGTACAAAATTTCCACATTTACTACAAATTTAGTTTTTCTTCTCCTCCGCACCTCCTTCTCCTCCTCCACACCTCCTCCTCCACACCTCCTCCTCCACACCTCCTCCTCCAGGTAAACACTGCGACTCTTGCTTCATCTTTCATATAAACTCATCACGATGAATAATAAGAGTATCGAACGTTAATTATAAATTTACTAAAACTCTTACCTCATCAGCCATGTAAAATTATCTCTCAAATTATTGTATAAAATGTCACATAATAATCTAGAATATAATTTATATTTTTTTTCAATACTCTAATGTAATTCCTGGCATATACTAGCTTCCTAATTAATATATATGTATATATATATATATATATATATATATATATATATATATATATATATATATATATATATATATATATATATAATATATATATATATATATATATATATATATATATATATATATATATATATATATATATATATATATATATATATCAATAACACTGCGACTAGCCGGGGGATCGAACCCGTGTTGTTTTAGCCCGCCTATGACAAGCAAAAATTCACGACGCTCTTACCCACAGGGCCATACAATTCTACAAATATCACGCACCCAGCAGAGCTAGGTGTTGTACCATGATCCGAGGACATACAATGGTGTGGGGGCCCCAGAGCTAATTTCATTCTACTCCCCGTTTGGTGTACTAGCCTCCACAAGCAGTATATATAGTATTGTAACCACGGACGAGTGGTATTTAAACAATAACAACACTGCGACAATACTATATATACTGCTTGTGGAGGCTAGTACACCAAACGGGGAGTAGAATGAAATGTGTGTGTGTATACTTACCTAGTTGTGGTTGCAGGGGTAGATTCACAGCTCCTGTCCCCGCCTCTTCACTGGTCGCTATTAGGTCACTCTCCTTGCTCCATGAGCTTTATCATACCTCTTCTTAAAACGATGTATAGATCCAGCCTCCACTACAGCACTTTCCAGACTATTCCACTTATTGACAACTCTGTGACTGAAGAAATACTTCCTAACATCCCTGTGATTCATCTGAGTCTTCAACTTCCAATTGTGACTCCTTGTTGCTGTGTCCCACCTCTGGAATATCCTGTCTCTGTTCACCTTGTCGATTCCTTTCAGTATTTTATATGTCGTTATAATATCCCCCCTATCTCTGCTGTCTTCCAGTGTCGTCAGTTCAATTTCCCTTAACCTCTCCTCGTAGGACATACCCCTTAGCTCCGGGATTAGTCTTGTTGCAAACCATTGCAGTTTCTCTAATTTCTTGACGTGCTTGACCAGGTGTGGGTTTCAAACTGGTGCTGCATACCCCAGTATGGGCATTCCGATACCTCCTTACAGAGGTATCGGAATGCTATTCTCAGGTTTGCCAGGAGCCCATATGCTGCAACAGTTATGTGGTTGATGTGCGCCTCAGGAGATGTGCTCGGTATTATACTCATCACAAGATCCTTTTCCTTGAGTGAAGTTTGCAGTCTTTAGCCACCTAGCCTATACGCTGTCTCCGGTCTTCTTTGCCCTTCCCCGATCTTCATGACTTTTCATTTGGCTGGGTTAAATTCGAGTAGCCAGTTGCTGGACCAGGCTTCCAGCCTGTCCAGGTCTCTTTGTAGTCCTGCCTGATCCTCATCTGATTTAATTCTCCTCATTATCTTCACATCATCTGCAAACAGGGACACTTCTGAGTCTATCCCTTCCGCCATGTCATTCACGTATACCAAAAATAGGACTGGTCGTAGGACTGACTCCCGTGGAACCCCGCTCGTCACAGGCGCCCAGTGTGACACCTCGTCACGTACCATGACTATTTGTTGCCTCCCTGTCAAGTAGTCTCTGATCCATTGCAGTGCCCGTCCTGTTATGCGTGCCTGATCCTCTAGCTTTTGCACTGATCTCGTGTGTCTAAGGTCTTCTTGCAGTCCAAGAAAATGCAATCTACCTCCTCCCCTCTCTCGTGTCTTCCGTTAGCTTGTCATAAAACTCCAGTAGATTTGTGACACAGGATTTTCCTTCCCTGAATCCGTGCTGGTTGTCGTTTATAAGCTTGTTCCGTTCTAGGTGCTCCACCACTCTCTTCCTGATAATCTTCTCCATGACTTTGCATACTATACAGTCAGTGACACTGGTCTTTAGTTTAGTGCCTCCTGTCTGTCTCCTTTCTTAAAAATGGGGACTACATTTGGAGACTACATGTGTGTGTTTGTGTTTGTGCGTATTTAACATTTATTGAAATGAATAGGTATATATTAAGTTAATATTCGTGAGTTAAAGCATGGTGCACAAGGCTGCTGGTATCCCAGGTCGCTTCATAAATGTCAACAAGGTGTTCCATTATTTGAAATTATTTAATATTTACACAGCTTAAACGAACTGATTTATTTGGCAAAAATAATTTGTTTTAATTTTCAGTAATCAATATTGTTTAGTGTTACTAATTACATTATTTGCGCTCATTTCGTTATTTTTAACGTTGTATCGACTACCCCTTTTATTTAATGTTTGTACAGAAAATTAGACACATGTGCAACATCTGGGTATCTTTAATGTAGACGTTTCGCCATCCAGTGGCTTTATCAATACAGATTCTAGGACATTATTTGAAGACAGTAGAACTATATACAAAAGATGAGGTAATCAGTCCATCGGCCTTGGAGTTGGTGTGAAGAGCACAGTAGTAGTGAAAATCTGGAGCAGAGCAGAAGGCTGGCGCATATATACTCATGTCAGGTAGAAAGGGATGGGTAGCAGACGAGGGCATAGTCACTGGTAGGCGGATTCCCAGTGGAAGTAGGTCATACCCAAGGGACGGGTTAGTAGAAGTGAAGAAGGTTGTGATGTCCTCTGAACCAAGATTCCCTGATGTTGCAGTGTCTAAGTTGTACATGAATGGTATACAATACCTACAAGATGAAAATTAGACACTAACCCGTCCCTTGGGTATGACCTACTTTCACTGGGGTATCCCAACTACCAGTGACAATGCCTTCGTCTGCTACCCGTCCCTTTCCATCTGACGCAAGTATATAAGCGCCAGCCTTCTTGCCTGTGCTCCAGATTGTGGTGGTGGTCGTGGTAGTCCTAGCAAAACAGTGGTGGTGGTCGTGGTAGTCCTAGCAAAACAGTGGTGGTGGTCGTGGTAGTCCTAGCAAAACAGTGGTGGTGGTCGTGGTAGTCCTAGCAAACAGTGTGTGGCGGTAGTCCTAGCAAAACAGTGGTGGTGGTCGTGGTAGTCTTAGCAAAACAGTGGTGGTGGTCGTGGTAGTCCTAGCAAAACAGTGGTGGTCGTCGTGGTAGTCCTAGCAAAACAGTGGTGGTGGTCGTGGTAGTCCTAGCAAAACAGTGGTGGTGGTCGTGGTAGTCCTAGCAAAACAGTGGTGGTGGTCGTGGTTGTCCTAGCAAAACAGTGGTGGTGGTCGTAGTTGTCCTAGCAAAACAGTGGTGGTGGTCGTGGTTGTCCAAGGAGAGGTAAAATAACTCTTCTTATAAACTCCTGTAACTACCACAGTTTTCTGTGTCAAGAGATCGTCTAAGGTGTGTGTCTCCAGCTGGCAACTTAACGGGAGCGACTCTGAAAGGAAGGAAAGAAGGCCTTTTTAAATATTCCCAATCTTAGGGATTTAGATGGATTTAGGATGTAGCTTGTCTTTCCCAGCATATTGCCTCAGTATAAACCAGGGAATTCTGTAATTTGTCTTTAAATGTATTCTCTCTCTCTCTCTCTCTCTCTCTCTCTCTCTCTCTCTCTCTCTCTCTCTCTCTCTCTCTCTCTCTCTCTCTCTCTCTCCCAAATCTTGACAGAGTCTGCTAATTAAGCATTTCACGCTGTTAGGTCAGACCCTTTAAGTCTCGTAGTGCTTGTCAGGCTCATGTGTATCCAGCACCACCACACTAGTTCCTAACGCAGGCTCCTAACACAGGCTCCTAATATAGGCTCCTAAAACAGGCTCTAAACACAGGCTCTTAACACAGACTTCTAATACACAAACTACTAATAACCTGACTGTATCTTCGTAGCATTGTATCTAGTGGGTACACTGTAATGTTTACGATAGAGAGAGAGAGAAAGATTTCATGGAAAAACATAAAAACATAAGAATGGAGGAACACTGCAGCCTTCTGACCCATACAAGGCAGGTCTTTATCAAAACCACCCATTTAAGTCCATGAACTGGCTATCAGTTGACAAGAACTATGTACCTCTACCTAAATTAAGGACTGTCATGCGTTATCCTGATGTGTGTGTATATATATATGACGTGCCGATTAGGTAAAACTTGCGATTTTGGCTTAATTAGCAACGCTCTTCTTGCCATATAAGACAAGCGAAAATTTGTGTATGCAATAATTTCGCAAAAATCATTCTGAACCTAACGAAAAAAATATATTTCATTGTGTTTGTTTATTATTAAATTATTGTAAACGTATCTAAAATATATATAGTTGGGTTAGGCTAAATTAAATTGCGCTTGTTATAATAAGGTTAGGTAAGTTTTCTAAGTTTCTCTTGGTACTAAATTATAATTTTTTACATTAACATAAATTAAAAAAATATATCTTTAAACGTATAAAAGAAAATATTAGGAATTACTTAATTTTAAATGAGTTCTTGCTAAGTGACCAGTTTTACCTAATCGGCACGACATATATATATAGTATATATATATATATATATATATATATATATATATATATATATATATATATATATATATATATATATATATATATATGTGTGTGTGTGTGTGTGTGTGTGTGTGTGTGTGTGTGTGTGTGTGTGTGTGTGTGTGTGTTTGTGTGTGTGTGTTTGTGTGTGTGTGTGTGTGTTTGTGTGTGTGTGTGTGTTTGTGTGTGTGTGTGTGTGTCAAGAATAGTAAGGCAGGATCTCTCTCCACCCTTCCCTCCTTACGGTTACTTCCAGCATGAAGACATGTTAAAATATATTCTGTACCGTATTTGATAAATGACATGGAAGGGGAGATGGAGGGGATGGAAGACGTCGACTACAACTACCTCTACTAAATTAGCACATTTACTATCTATAACTATTTCTGTTACTCTACTGCCACTCAGAACTGTGTGTATCAGCGGTTCTACTTCTGGGTACTACCAGTACCTCAATGACTACCACAACTCTGTGTTTACCTCTACTACTATTATTGACTCGGGTGCCTCGTTATCAATTGATCGTTCTGTTTCGCTCGATGAACAGAAGTCAAGAATCTGTTGACTTCAGATTGCCTATATATTGAATCCATACGACGATCCACATGGGTTTAGTGTGGGTTTATTAAGTGGTTGAGTGGGGGGTAAGGAGTGTATTAGGTAACATCTCGCTCCTGTCTTCTCAGCATACCATATACCTTACTGGTCACTATAACTTATAAAGTCTTATGACATATACAACAGTTTAGGCTCATCCAGCAATCTTGACTGATTGATGTCTACTGAGAATGTGGTCCTGAAGGCCCTGGCAACCTCTCCACTAGGTACGATATAACTAGTGTAATCCTATAGTTTCAAAGTGCTTGTCCCGCTGGCTCTTCAATGACGGTATTGTCTTTACACCTACAACACCAAGGAGTAGTTTATTCCCTTTTACTAAATTTTTGTTCCCAATAAAGCTTGCATACGTTCGTGTGCATCTTCTGCCTTGCAATTTAATTCTGTTGTTACAAGTTATGGACTCGTTCAATACTTCAAATAATTTTTCGTGTTTATGTAGAAGGCATTCAATATCTTAAAGGTTTAAATGAAATCTCCCAAAGTCTCGTTTCCTAAGAGAAGAAAGATGTAAGAGCTTTGCTTCTTCACAAGGTTTGTTTCTGTGATGCCACGAGTTTGATAGCTCTCTATTATATCCTCGCTCTTTATGTAAACTGGACACCCAAACTGAAAGGCATATTTATGATTTGGTCTAACTAGTGTCTAGTGTTTTGTGCTCGAGTTTCTAGCTATGAAAGTTAGCATTGTGTTAAAGCTAGCATTGTGTTAAAGCTAGCATTGTGTTAAAGCTAGCATTGTGTTAAAGCTAGCATTGTGTTAAAGCTAACATTGTGTTAACTTTGCTTCTCGCAGTTAAACACTGTTTGCTACTTATGAGGTCGTTGTTTATGATTACTACTTGTAGGTTTTTTTACCCTCTTATTTCGGTTAGTTTGTTGCCAAGGATTGTGTATGCATGTTTGAGATTGGTATACTCACAATGAATTCCTTTGCACTTATTTACGTTTAAATTCAACTTGCAGGTCTCCAACCACAGCACCAACCTGCCCAGGTCAATCTGAATATTCAAACAATCTTCTTGGGATGCTGCAGTATTTACCCCTATTTGGTGCCATCTGCAAATTATGCTATCTTAGATGTTACCTTGAAATCATTGACTTAAGTGCCAGTCATTGGGGAACCTCATTCCTTACGACAAGCCACTAGGACACCTCTCTGTTTAGTACCACTCTCCGAATCCTCTCTGTGAGCCACTCATCCAGTGCTCTAATTTTAGCCATCAGTCTTCTGGCAAGATACATATACTATATCTGATGGGACCTTTGCAAACCAGTTAGACAGGCAAAATCTTTTCTTGTCAAATCCATGCTTATGTAAGGTTATTTATGTTATTTTTCAGACATTTACTATCTTGTTCCAAATAATAATGTTCAATTGTTTACCTAAAATTAACGTTAAGATGATGCAACGATAGTTGAAGACACAGGTCTTATTTCCCTTTTCAAGTTTACTAGAAACTAGCAAATGTTACTCCAGTCTACTGGAAACTAGCAAGTGTTACTCCAGTCTACTGGAAACTAGCAAATGTTACTCCAGTCTACTGGAAACTAGCAAATGTTACTCCAGTCTACTGGAAACTAGCAAATGTTACTCCAGTCTACTGGGAAACTAGCAAGTGTTACTCCAGTCTACTGGAAACTAGCAAGTGTTACTCCAGTCTACTGAAACTAGCAAATGTTACTCCAGTCTACTGGAAACTAGCAAATGTTACTCCAGTCTACTGGAAACTAGCAAGTGTTACTCCAGTCTACTGGAAACTAGCAAGTGTTACTCCAGTCTACTGGAAACTAGCAAATGTTACTCCAGTCTACTGGAAACTAGCAAATGTTACTCCAGTCTACTGGAAACTAGCAAATGTTACTCCAGTCTACTGGAAACTAGCAAGTGTTACTCCAGTCTACTGGAAACTAGCAAATGTTACTCCAGTCTACTGGAAACTAGCAAGTGTTACTCCAGTCTACTGGAAACTAGCAAGTGTTACTCCAGTCTACTGGAAACTAGAAAGTGTTACTCCAGTCTACTGGAAACTAGCAAATGTTACTCCAGTCTACTGGAAACTAGCAAGTGTTACTCCAGTCTACTGGAAACTAGCAAATGTTACTCCAGTCTACTGGAAACTAGCAAATGTTACTCCAGTCTACTGGAAACTAGCAAGTGTTACTCCAGTCTACTGGAAACTAGCAAGTGTTACTCCAGTCTACTGGAAACTAGCAAATGTTACTCCAGTCTACTGGAAACTAGCAAATGTTACTCCAGTCTACTGGAAACTAGCAAATGTTACTCCAGTCTACTGGAAACTAGCAAGTGTTACTCCAGTCTACTGGAAACTAGCAAATGTTACTCCAGTCTACTGGAAACTAGCAAGTGTTACTCCAGTCTACTGGGAAACTAGCAAATGTTACTCCAGTCTACTGGAAACTAGCAAGTGTTACTCCAGTCTACTGGAAACTAGCAAGTGTTACTCCAGTTTACTGGAAACTAGAAAGTGTTACTCCAGTCTACTGGAAACTAGCAAGTGTTACTCCAGTCTACTGGAAACTAGAAAGTGTTACTCCAGTCTACTGGAAACTAGCAAATGTTACTCCAGTCTACTGGAAACTAGCAAGTGTTACTCCAGTCTACTGGAAACTAGCAAATGTTACTCCAGTCTACTGGAAACTAGCAAATGTTACTCCAGTCTACTGGAAACTAGCAAGTGTTACTCCAGTCTACTGGAAACTAGCAAGTGTTACTCCAGTCTACTGGAAACTAGCAAATGTTACTCCAGTCTACTGGAAACTAGCAAATGTTACTCCAGTCTACTGGAAACTAGCAAATGTTACTCCAGTCTACTGGAAACTAGCAAGTGTTACTCCAGTCTACTGGAAACTAGCAAATGTTACTCCAGTCTACTGGAAACTAGCAAGTGTTACTCCAGTTTACTGGAAACTAGAAAGTGTTACTCCAGTCTACTGGAAACTAGCAAGTGTTACTCCACTCTACTGGAAACTAGCAAATGTTACTCCAGTCTACTGGAAACTAGCAAGTGTTACTCCAGTCTACTGGAAACTAGCAAATGTTACTCCAGTCTACTGGAAACTGGTTAATATTCAGCTTCTTTAGCTACTTCATTACGTTTAGGCCGCTATTATTATGTCTTAGCTAATTTTTCTTAGCAAATTTTTCTTAGTTATTCTTTCTTAGTTTGCCGGTGTTAGGCCCTGTAAAGAAATTTGCTGCCTGGGAAAATTGGTGTCATATCCAGTTGTAAATACTGACCCGAGGAGTGAGGTGAGTGTAGACGTCATGTCTCTCTTGTTATTCCACCGTTATCACTAGTTATTATTAGTTATCAATAGTTAAACGTTCTATATTTGACTTTTCCCTTTTTCCCCCCTCCCTTGACGTATTGATAACCTTTTGATATCGTGCGAAATTCGTCCGTCAAATTCCTGTTTGGCATTAGTGTTATTTTTCTTACCTTGTGTGTAGGCGTGTGTAGTGTGGGATACTCGGGGATACCAGTCACTTTAAATGTTCTACAATGAGACACTTGTGCAACATATAAAATGCAACACTTTTGTACAAGTGTCTCATTCTTCAACTTATCGATTTACTAAACCATTTACCACACTTTACTAAACCATTTACCACACTTTACTAAACCATTGATCAAACTTTACTTTTTTTCCAATGGTCTTCACCAGTTATCTCGTCATCCAGCTTGACTTTCTTTTGTCTTTTTAACGTTTTAGCTTTCTCGACACGTCATCCTTCCTGATACTCACAACACTTCTAATTATCGAGAAGGATACCATAGCAAGCAAAATAAATCCGCTCCACATTTTCTCTACATTATCTGTATGTTGTAGTTCGGTCCTGATAACGTTACTGACATCTCGGTTCATCTTATCAAAGTTTAGCTGCGTTGTAGTTGTGAACCATCAAACTGTTATGTCATTACGATCGTGACCGGATATAAACGTGTATACAGTTTATTAGCATCGCAACTTGTTCAGTTGTCAGAGCTTTGAGGTCCAGTCTCTGGACCCATTATTTACCTCAGTAATCTTCTGACTACCGTCCACACCATCCATAATGAAGATATTAAACTAAAGTGTTGTATTGGCTCTCAGAAGTTGTATTTATTTTAAATTATGTTGTGATAATGGCTTTCTATCCTCTCTCTCTCTCTCTCTCTCTCTCTCTCTCTCTCTCTCTCTCTCTATCCTACCTCGCATGATCGTATTGTTACCTTGAGTAGCTGAGACATAGATTTAAACAGTTATCCTTAATGACAAGAGTAGCAGGCTCCTGGTCCCCCTGATAGTGCTCTAGTTCATGCAAGACAAATTAAGTCACCAATATTGCCTCTTTGTTCATACAAATCGCCTTAATTCCGTCATACAAACGGCCTTCATCCTCTTGATTTTGTTAGTGGGGGAGCGATGTGCTACACACAATATGATTTATGTGTTCCGATTAGCTTGAATTTGCACATACACAGAGTCCTATCCCACTACGGTACGCTTTTGAATTTCTGTCGCAATTAGTTCATTTTTGACATGTGTTCACTCTGTCGCCTTGCTGTGTGTGTGTGTACTCACCTAGTTGTGGTTGCAGGGGTCGAGTAGTAGCTCCTGGGCCCGCCTCTTCTCTGGTCGCTACTAGGTCACTCTTCCTGTGTGTGTGTGTGAGATAGAGAGAGAGAAGAGAGAGAGAGAGAGAGAGAGAGAGAGAGAGAGAGAGAGAGAGAGAGAGAAGTGTGTGTGAGAGAGAGAGGAAGTGTGTGTGTGAGAGAGGAAGTGTGTGAGTGTGTGAGAGAGAGGAAGTGTGTGTGTGAGAGAGAGGAAGAGAGTGTGTGTGTGTGTGTGTGTGAGAGAGAGTAAGTGTGTACTCACATATTTATACTCACCTATTTGTGGTTGCAGGGGTCGAGACTCAGCTCCTGGCCCCGCCACTTCACTGATCACTACTAGGTCCTCTCTCTCCCTGCTCCATGAGCTTTATCATACCTCGTCTTAAAACTATTTATGGTTCCTGCCGTGTGTTTGTGTGTGTGTGTGTGAGAGAGAGAGAGGGAAGTGTGTGTGTGTGTGTGTGTGTGTGTGTGTGTGTGTGTGTGTGTAGAAGGTAATTAGAGGGTGGCACACCGTCTCCAGTGATCCTCACTCCATCTAGGCTGTCAGGCAGTGTTTGGTTTAATTATAGGGCGAAGGAAGGAAGGGAGAGAGATGGAAGAGGAGGGAGGGAGTGAGAGTCAGGAGGGCGAGACTTCACACAGACTCCCACAACAGTATCTTCTAGACCAGTCAACAGAGCTGTGGTCAGGTATAATAATAATAACAGTGTCAGACTATCTCTCAGCTTCCATCTTAGACAGATGCTCTCTCTTTTTATCTCTCTCTCTGTGGGTAAAATTGTTTGTGGGAAAAAAAATCTTTTCGTTCTAAAGTCCTTCCCGTTATTTCCTACGGTCGTATCTTTCCCCGACAACACTAGACTAAAATAAATGAGACGGGATGCCCTCAATATTGTCGTTGCAACCCATGGTCGTACTGGCCACACTAGGAAAGATAAGATGTTGCAATACCAGCTGTTCCTGGGGCAACGTTTCGCTCTTTGTAGAGTTTTATTAGGGGATGTCTGAATAAAGCACTGTACAGTGTTACATTTTGGGTTCTGAGTGCTGTATAGTGGGTTATTTTGGGTTGTGGGTTGTGTGTAGTGGGTTATTGTGGGTTGTGAGTAGTCTGCAGTGGGTTAGAGTGAGTTTGGATTCTGTAGTGGGTTATTGTGGGTTCTGGGTTGTGTGTAGTGTGTTACTTTGGGTTCTGCACTCACCTATTTGGACTCACCTATTTGTGGTTGCAGAGGTCGAGTCACCGCTCATGGCCCCACCTCTTCACTGATCGCTACTAGTTCCTCTCTCCCTGCTCCATGAGCTTTGTCATACCTCGTCTTAAAGCTATGTATGGATCCTGCCTCCACTACGTCACTTGCCAGACTATTCCACTTCCTGACAACTCTATGGCTGAAGAAATACTTCCTTACATCTTTTTGATTCATCGGAGTCTTCAACTTCCAATTGTGACCCCTTGTTTCTGTGTCCTATCTCTGGAACATCCCGTCTCTGTCCACCCAGTCAAATTTTAGCAGTATTTTGTATGTCGTTATTAAGTCTCCTCTTGTCCTCCATTGTCGTCAGGCCGATTTCCCATAACCTTTCTTTGTAGGACATTCCATTTAGCTTTGGGACTAGTCTTGTTGCAAATCTTTGCACTTTCTTTAATTTCTTGACGTACTTGACCAGGTGTGGGTTAAAAACTGGTGCTGCATACTCCAGTATGGGCCTGACGTACACGGTGTACAGAGTCTTGAACGATTCCTTACTGAGGATCGGAACGCTATTCTCAGGATTGCCGGGCGCCCATATGCTGCAACAGTTATCTGGTTGTTGTGTGCCTCAGGAGATGTGCTCGGTATTATACTCACCCCTAAATCCTTCTCCTTGAGTGAGGTTTGCAGTCTTTGGCCACCAAGCCTGTACTCTGATTCTCCTCATTAACTTTAATTCTCCTCATTAACTCCCTGTTTGCAGGGAGTTAATGAGGAGAATTATATATATATATATATATGTCGTGCCTAATAGGTAAAACTGGTCAATTAGCAAGAACTCATCTAAAATTAAGTCCTTTCTAAAATGTTCTCTTATACGTTTAAAGATATATTTTTTTAATTTATGTTAATGTAAAAATTTATAATTTTGTACCAAGAGAATCTTAGAAAACATACCTAACCTTATTATAACAAGCGCAATTTAATTTAGCCTAATCCAACTAAATATATTTTAGATACATTTACAATAATTTAATAATAAACAAATACAATGAAATATATTTTTTCGTTAGGTTCAGAATGATTTTTGCGAAATTATTGCATACACAAATTTTCACTTGTCTTATATGGCAAGAAGAGCGTTGCTATTTAAGCCAAAATCGCCAGTTTTACCTAATCAGCACGACATATATATATATATATATATATATATATATATATATATATATATATATATATATATATATATAAACACACACAGAGGGGGGGCCTCGCATATAGAACACCTCCTTTTCGGTGTTCCACGTTTTCGTTGGCTTCAAATTGAGCCATTGTTCATTATGTTCCCCCACTGGCGATTGTCACCGGCGGGTGGAACAATGGCTCAACTGACTCACGAAATCGTAATGACACGATTGCAAACAAACCATACCACTGGTGGGGATAGAACCCGCGATCAGAAAGTCATAAAACTCCAGACCGAGTTTTAGGACTTTCTGATCGCGGGTTTTAACCCCGCCCGTGGTATGGTTTACTGGCTCAGTTGAAAGACAACGAAAACGTGCAACACCGAAAATAGGCGCTGTATGTGCGGGGCACTCTGTAAAATAGGCGCTGTATGTGCGGGGCACTCTGTAAAATAGGCGCTGTATGTGCGGGGCACTCTGTAAAATAGGCGCTGTATGTGCGGGGCCCTCTGTGTAAAATACGTCACAACATCGTTGTTGGAACAGCAGTGTTCGTTATGTACTCTTAACACAGCGTTTGCCCTCAGAACCATTGTAAAAAAAAAATGTATGTTAAGTACATAGAGCATAAACAAAAACTTACCTACTTATTTACCTACTTGTTTACCTATTTAATTTTCTTACTCTTATTTACTCTCGTTTATTTGTAGCACTTATTTACTCTAGTACTTTGTAAAGATTCAGGCGAAGTAGCAGGCAGCTCTGGATCTTGCCAAAATACACATAGGTGGTGTTCTTGCCTCAGAGTTGTAGGTTTACTCACCCAGGGTGCCGTGGACATCCACAGAGGAAACGTGTGGTCGCTCTGCCAACACTGATCTCCAATATCTGGAAATATCAAATAGCTTTTGTTATGGATCCAAGTGTCATACCGCAGACCACAGCGATGAAAACACACGTTAGAGAACATGTTTTTTTGGGTGACAGAGGGAGAAACGTCGTGTACAAGCAGAAATGTCCCGCTTAAAGCTTCTTCTGCAACGTGTGTTTTCTTTGTTATTGTTGATAATAAATAATATGTAAAATAAACGCCCTGATGTGTGATTTGAATCCTATGTTCAAATAATGTTGTTTATGCTTTCTTGAGCTTGGGTTTGTATGGGCTTAAGAAAGGTTTTCTTAAGCTTATATTAACTTGAGAAACTCTTCTTAAGCTTATAAAGACGTGAGTCAACGGTTCTAACATCTAAGAGGTAAAGAAGGAACACACGAACTGACACGGAGAGCAGGAGTCTTGACCCCTGGTGGCAGCAGATTAGTGGCCAGCCAGGAAGACAACACTCCCGTTCACATATGATGACCCAGCAGAGTGGTAGAGGTGAGTGCAACTGGAGTGGTGGAAGAAAGAAAGAATCTAGATAGTATAGAGCCGCGTTTGAAGGATCGATTCAGATGGCTACACTCTTCGTAGTTGATAGGTCTTAGCAGTGAGTCTGAGCTCTGTAAGTAGACACACGCTGAAGGTGGGAAAGAGTAAATATTGACCTCCTGCTCAAACAGTATTAAAACAGTGTAGAGAAATGGTATAAAATATCAACACACTTGACATAAACACAAATGCAGTGAGAACAGATCCTCCCAGGTAGTGAAGCTGTTATGGGACAGCGTGAACAGTTAGCAGAGAAGGTTGGCGTGAATTCTCCGAGTCGTACAGTCACAAACTACAACTACCAGAGGTGAGATGCCTCGCAGAGGTTACTCTAAGTATAAGCTAGTTGACACACCACTGCCACGGGTGGAACAGTAATGACTGGGAGGACTATTCACGATCACATTCGTGGCCAGGCAGACCCATCCTCATCCCCACAGTACTGGTCATCCCGACCTGTAACTCACAGGCTGTGCTGGACAAACACTGACCCATGTTAAATTCTCACACAGTAGGCTGGAGGCAGTGCAAAGGAATAAGTGAGAAATGCAAAAATTTATTGAGTTACTTTATCACACAAAGGTCAAGATGGGTAACAGCTGTGAAAAGAGGTGACCCAACACCATACGTGAGTACCACAGGAGTTGTACATGAATGATATACAATACTAACAAGAAGAATAATTAGACACATGTACAGCGTCTGGGTATCTCTATTTGTAGACGTTTCGCCCTCCAGTGGCTTTATCAATACAAATTCTAGGACATGATATTTGTATTGATAAAGCCACTGCATGACGAAACGTCTAAGAATAAAGATATCCAGATGTTGTACAAGTGTGTAATTCTTCAGGATCGGAGTGATACTAAGAGAGCTCAGGGAACCTAGGAGCTAAGAGATCCAACGAAGCTCACTAGGCCACACCTCGCCTACCTCCCCCACATGTGTAGTTGCAAGTGACGGCCGAAAGGCGGTGCTGAAGTCATCCTTAATTACATACGATCTACGCCACTATCATCCACATGTTCAGAGTGAGAGTGAACATTTTTCCCCTCACAGTCACCACCATTATCACCACCGCTCCTTCGTCGCACCACCACCAAACATCGCAGATGTTAATTTTAAGTTAAAACGTCTCACAAATGGATTAATGAATGCTAAGCGGCCTAATTATGCCACTAAAAGCGCAGCGTCGCTCACTATCACAAGAAGATCCGGTGTCTCCGGCTGGTGACCTCCAGAATGTTTATGGTGATAGTGGTGTGATGGTGGTGGTGGTGGTGGTGGTGGTGGTAGTGGTGGTGGTTATGGGGGGTGATGATGGTGACGGTGGTGGTTATGATGGTGAAGGTGGTGGTGGTGATGATGGTAAAGGTGGTGGTGTTGGTGGTGGGGGTGATGTTGGTGAAGGTTGTGGTGGTGCTGGTGGTGGGTGTAATGAAGGTGTTTAGAGGTGGAAGATGTAATTGAGTTGGTGAGAGTGGTGATAGAGGTGACGTAGTGGTGATAGAGGTGACGTTAGTGGTTAAAGAGGTGATATTAGAGGTGATGGGTGTAACAGAGTATCACCTCTGTTTTAAAGACTTCTTCGTGTACCTTTCCAATAGACACTGCCATTCCAAAATGAAAGTAAATAACTTGAGCCTTAAAGCTAAATGCCTTTGGCAGATATTAATAAAAAGAATAATAATAAAATCTTAAAGGAATAAGATGCAAAGATTCTGTCATTTCCTTTGAGCTGCGACAGAAAAGATGACTGCGTAGTCAGAAAGGTCTTAAGATTAACATGTTAGTATGAAAATAGTATACCATACCGACAGGTTGATAAGTAAGACACATGTATAACAGTCAGGTATCTTTATTCTGAAACGTTTCGTCTACACAGTAGGCTTCTTCAGTCGAGTACAGAAGAGTTGGAAGCAGCAGAAGAGACGTGGAGACGATGTAATCAGTCCAACCTTGAAGACGTTTCGCCCACTGTGTAGGCGAAGCCTTTCAGAATAAAGATACCTAACTGTTGCACATGTGTCTTACTTATCAAGATTAATGTGTAGATTTCACAATTTATTAGCGCTCTGGATGGGTAAGTATAACACCTCTTAATAAAATCGTCTCGAAACAGGCAAATAGAGAACCAAAATGCCCCCCCAAAAAAACCCAAGCTGGGTTTTACTAATTTACATAAGTATCAGAAGTTTGAGGTGCATGGCAAGGAGAGATAGCTGAAGTCATGCCACTTACAGACCGAAAAACAGAAGGTGGAGACACTAGACTTTCTTAAGTTATCGTAGGGAAACGAACCTACTGAAGAAGGAGGAGGAGAAGGAAGAGGAGGAGGATAAGGAAGAAGTGGAGGAGAAGGAAGAAGAGGAAAAGAAGAAGGAACAAAAGGTAAACACTATAAGTATCATCCACAGAGAAAATTTCTAAAATCTTTTGCTACGTACTCTCTGAGTCATCCCAATGAATCACAATGTACGTAAAAAAATTTTTTTCCAGATGTCCATAATAAGAAAAGGAAGAGAGCAGCGTTGAAGACGTGAAAGCCAGTGTGCGTTATGATAAAGGAAATCCAATACTTCCACTAATACAGTTGGCTATATCGAAAGTCTTTCTCAGATATTCCAATACGCCAGCAACATCAAAGCTAATGCCTCTGGTAACTGTCTGGGCTGAGCTCCGTTCTTAACACTGCTGGGAAAGAGAGTCCAAGCAGTGTATGTACACCGTCAGGTGTGTATCTCCCAGTTTATAAACTCTTCAGAGTCTTAATTCATCGACTTAAAAGAATGGTAGTTCCTGATGCAATGCAATCTTGGTAAACATTGTACAATCAGTGGGAACTATCGTAAGAGATTACTACACCCTAGTCCTTTTTTCATTAAGGCCGCTTTTTTGATCCTGAAAATATAGATTAAAATAAACATAGCATGTATACACAGAGCGACATACATAGACGTACAGAGACATAGAGATATACATAGAGAACCGTAGGCAGACAGTGGAGGAAGTCATAAGTCAGTAATATCGATCAAAGTAGTCTAAGAGGAGAGTCCAGGAGCTATGTCTTGACCTTCATGTGGTGAGTCCTGGTTATTTCGGATGACTGCCAGTAATCAGTCACGCGAAATAGCTGAGAGCTGCTCACAGTGTATTTATTATCTGTGTTTTATAGCAATGTGGAATTAAACCTGATTGAATCTCGTTCCCGAGGCTCTGTATGATCCATGAATTTACTTCTCACAGGCAATAAATAATAATATGTCTCGACCCCCGCAAATCCAACTCGGTAAGTGCAACTGGGTGAGTGCAACTGGGTGAGTGCAACTGGGTGAGTGCAACTGGGTGAGTGCAACTGGGTGAGTGCAACTGGGTGAGTGCAACTGGGTAAGTACACCACGCAGTGTGTGGTCACTGGTGTGTGGTCATAACTTGGGCCATGCCTGGTGACATGCTCTGAGGCACCTGTGCCAAGGCCACATGAATACTGCTGGCACCATCAGCACCAATATTGTTGTTGATCACTCAGGAGCCTAATATAAGCCTCACTGCTTTCTTGAACCTATGAAACACAAACTGAATCCCTGACTTTCTGCTTGGCTGATCGACTGATTTCCTCGCTCTGTCTTCCTCTGTCTACCAGTCTGTATGTCTGTCTCACACTGTGTATCTCTCTCTCTCAACACAAGATAAGATGTATCTGGTGTACCAGTCGTATCCAAAGTTAAGTATTTTCATTTATTCACGAGTCTTCGAAAGATTAAGACCCGCGTCAGAACTCCCCTCTGAAGAAATTTTATAAGAACAAGGGTCATCATAATACTTAAGACCCACGTCAAGAAACTATTGTGATGTTTCCTGACAAACTTTACCTAACCTAAATATCCAGAACTAAAGGAAGGTCAACTAAGATTTTTTGCGGGCCATTTTGTACTTCAAGATTATGCAAGTAATTTTTTTTCCATCTTTAAATAGATGAAGAATAAAATTCGGAGCCTGAAGTGATAGTCCAGAGTTATGTTAGGTAATATTGTTGAAATGAAGGATACAAATTAAACCCTAGTGGGTTCAGTGCTTACTTATGATTGTAATAATATTAACAATAAGAGTTTCTCAAGAGTTTAATGCGGTGAACACAAAGTTTGAGAAGCACTACTCTAGACCCTCTAGAGTAGTGCTTCCTCTCCATTACTTCTCTTCATATAACCCAAACAGTAGTGTTTCTTATACCTTATGCTTGTTAATCTAACCGAAACAGCAATGTTCCTTATCCCTTATACTTGTAAATCTAACCCAAACAGAAGTATTCCTTATCCCTTATGTTTGCTAATCTAACCCAAACAGCAGTGTTCTTTATCCCTTATACTTGTTAATCTAACCCAAACAGCAGTGTTCCTTATCCCTTATGCTGCCTAATCTATCCTCTAGTTAAAAATTCACACAAAAAGCAAAACAAAATCCCTGCGAGTTAAAAATTCCCATGGAAAGTAAACAAATCAGGAAATCTGTCTATCCTCGCGAGTTAAACATTCACAACGGAAGTAAAAATCCATCTATCCATCCATGTGACTTAAAATATTCACACGTAAAGTGGAACTTGGGAAAAGTGTCCGAGGTGAAGGTGACAGTGATGAGAGGTGAAGGTGACAGTGATGAGAGGTGAAGGTGACGGTGATGAGAGGTGAAGATGACAGTGATGAGAGGTGAAGGTGACAGTGATGAGAGGTGAAGATGACAGTGATGAGAGGTGAAGGTGACAGTGATGAGAGGTGAAGATGACAGTGATGATAGGTGAAGATGACAGTGATGAGAGGTGAAGGTGACAGTGATGAGAGGTGAAGGTGACAGTGATGAGAGGTGAAGATGACAGTGATGAGAGGTGAAGATGACAGTGATGAGAGGTGAAGGTGACGATGGTGATAGGTGAAGGTGACAGTGATGATAGGTGAAGGTGACTGTGATGAGAGGTGAAGGTGACAGTGATGAGAGGTGAAGGTGACAGTGATGAGAGGTGAAGGTGACGGTGATGAGAGGTGAAGATGACAGTGATGATAGGTGAAGATGACAGTGATGAGAGGTGAAGGTGACAGTGATGAGAGGTGAAGGTGACAGTGATGAGAGGTGAAGATGACAGTGATGATAGGTGAAGATGACAGTGATGAGAGGTGAAGGTTACAGTGATGAGAGGTGAAGGTGACAGTGATGAGAGGTGAAGATGACAGTGATGAGAGGTGAAGATGACAGTGATGAGAGGTGAAGGTGACGATGGTGATAGGTGAAGGTGACAGTGATGATAGGTGAAGGTGACAGTGATGAGAGGTGAAGGTGACAGTGATGAGAGGTGAAGGTGACAGTGATGAGAGGTGAAGGTGACGGTGATGAGAGGTGAAGATGACAGTGATGATAGGTGAAGGTGACAGTGATGAGAGGTGAAGGTGACAGTGATGAGAGGTGAAGGTGACAGTGATGAGAGGTGAAGGTGACAGTGATGAGAGGTGAAGTATGACAGTGATGAGAGGTGAAGGTGACAGTGATGAGAGGTGAAGGTGACAGTGATGAGAGGTGAAGATGACAGTGATGAGAGGGGAAGATGACAGTGATGAGAGGTGAAGATGACAGTGATGAGAGGTGAAGGTGACAGTGATGAGAGGTGAAGATGACAGTGATGAGAGGTGAAGGTGACGATGGTGATAGGTGAAGGTGACGGGATGATAGGTGAAGGTGACAGTGATGATAGTGAAGGTGACAGTGATGAGAGGTGAAGGTGACAGTGATGAGAAGTGAAGGTGACGATGGTGATAGGTGAAGGTGACAGTGATGATAGGTGAAAGTGACAGTGATGATATGTGAAGGTGACAGTGATGAGAGGTGAAGGTGACAGTGATGAGAAGTGAAGGTGACAGTGATAATAGGTGAAGGTGACAGTGATGATAGGTGAAGGTGACAGTGATGAGGGAGTGAAGGTGACGATGGTGATAGGTGAAGGTGACAGTGATGATAGGTGAAAGTGACAGTGATGATAGGTGAAGGTGACAGTGATGAGAGGTTAAGGTGACAGTGATGAGAGGTGAAGGTGACAGTGATGAGGGGGTGAAGGTGATAATGGTGATAGGTGAAGGTGACGATAGTGAGAGGTGAAGGTGACAGTGATGAGATGTGACGATAACAACATGTTCTCAGAGTGGTGTTATCACTGACCCAAACCCAGGCTTTATGTTCTCTCTTACTGGATCAACATAGCGTCCTGCCATGGATCAACATAGCGTCCTGCCATGGATCAACATAGCGTCCTGCCATGGATCAACATAGCGTCCTGCCATGGATCAACATAGCGTCCTACCATGGATCAACATAGCGTCCTGCCATGGATCAACATAGCGTCCTGCCATGGATCAACATAGCGTCCTGCCATGGATCAACATAGCGTCCTGCCATGGATCAACATAGCGTCCTGCCATGGATCAACATAGCGTCCTGCCATGGATCAACATAGCGTCCTGCCATGGATCAACATAGCGTCCTGCCATGGATCAACATAGCGTCCTGCCATGGATCAACATAGCGTCCTGCCATGGATCAACATAGCGTCCTGCCATGGATCAACATAGAGTCCTGCCATGGATCAACATAGCGTCCTGCCATGGATCAACAGCGTCCTGCCATGGATCAACATAGCGTCCTGCCATGGATCAACATAGCGTCCTGCCATGGATCAACATAGCGTCCTGCCATGGATCAACATAGCGTCCTGCCATGGATCAACATAGCGTCCTGCCATGGATCAACATAGCGTCCTGCCATGGATCAACATAGCGTCCTGCCAACGCTAGTGAGGGAAAAGTCACAGCCTACACAAACTATTTTTAGGACAACGTTTCACTCGGTGTAGAGCTTTATATGGAGCGAAACGAATAAAGGTTTGCATTGTAATCTATCAAATTTGTGTTCTCACTCATTGCCAGATGTTTCCAGCTTAATGTGTAGTGTCTGTCTCACCCAACATGGCGGCTGTCTCACCCAACATGGCGGCTGTCTCACCCTACATGGCGGCTGTCTCACCCAACAGGGCGGCTGTCTCACTTTCTTTTTTATTTTCAAATAATTTAATGAAAAAAACATTAAAGTTAATATAAAATAATTCGGAGGCCTAAATTATGGCGAACGATGCTTAATATTATTACCTGTTAATACTTTTTTATACTCTGCCTTGGTATGTAATTATTCAAATAGGCAGCACCACGCAGTGTATATACACCCAGAGGTACGTATCTTTCAGTGTATATAACAGAGAGGTACGCATCTTTCAGTGTATATACACAGAGAGGTATGTATCTTTCAGTGTATATACACCCAGAGGTACGCATCTTTCAGTGTATATACACAGAGAGGTATGTATCTTTCAGTGTATATACACCCAGAGGTACGTATCTTTCAGTGTATATACACAGAGAGGTATGTATCTTTCAGTGTATATACACCGAGAGGTATGTATCTTTCAGTGTATATACACCCAGAGGTACGCATCTTTCAGTGTATATACACAGAGAGGTATGTATCTTTCAGTGTATATACACCCAGAGGTACTCATCTTTCAGTGTATATACACCGAGAGGTATGTATCCTTCAGTATATATACACTGAAAGTTAACTTTTGTCTCTCTTTAAGATGTTAAAACATTCTTGACTGTGGTTAACAGATGATAATACATCCTCAATGACCATCGTGCAGTCGATAAGATTTAAACCTAGAAAACACAAATACGACAGAGACGCAGCATAGAGGTACAGAAATACAGACACAGACGCAGAAAATTAAAAGCATATAGTCGCAATGTACGTAAAGTCTGACACTTTCTTCCCTCCCCCAAATAAAAAAGATAGAACATAAGTATATATATATATATATATATATATATATATATATATATATATATATATATATATATATATATATATATATATATATATATATATATATTGAGAGTTAAGTTTACTTATGGTGCGTAAAGATGCAGCAATATTGCCTCCATCAGTTGCTAACACTACAGAATCCCTTGTTTGGTAACCCAGATCCCTTCGTGTCAACCTTAATGCATTCCCGAGAAGAATATTCCCTCGCATAAAGACGCTTTCTTCACTTATAACCCTCTTGCGTAAACATAGTCCCTTTACGTGAATGTAATTCTCTTAAGCAAACAGTCGCACTGTGTAAGTAGGATCGCTTAAACGGGCAAAATCCTTATATATTTTAAATCTCTCTGCATCAGTAAACAAAACATTCAGTCTCCTTATTATATTGCATTTTCACATTCAGTCTCGGTAAAACAGTGCCTATATGCAACATTGACTTTAGCAAAGTTTCTGCAATATTTTCTCCGGGTAATAAAGTGAATGTCTACAGTATTCATTCCAGGTTATAAAGACGATGTCTGCAACGTATATTCTCCTACCCTTTCCCATAATAAAGATGGTGTGAGCAGCATATATCCCCATCCGTAATAAAGATGGTGTTTGTGTGGCAAGAAGCTTCTGCCTTACCTCATTTCCAGTAAATCCAGAACAGGGAGGATGTATGGCCATCCTGAGTAACATCCTATCCAGACCCATGACCGGCATGCATGCTGAGTGGTGCTCCACACACAGTGCACTGGAAGGCAAATCCTGTGTAACAAACCTCCTAGAGTTCTATGATAAAGTAACAGAGGTAAGGCAAGAGAGAGAAGGGTGGGTTGATTGCATTTTCCTGGACTTCAGGAAGGCCTTCGACACAGTTCCTCACATGAGATTAGTAAAGAAGTTGGAAGAACAAGCATGTATAACAGGAAGGGCACTGGAATGGATCAGGGAATACCTCACAGGGAGGCAACAACGGGTCATGGTGCGTGATGAGGTATCACAGTGGGCGCCTGTGACGAGCGGCGTACCGCAGGGGTCAGTCCTAGGACCAGTGTTATTCTTGGTATATGTAAACGACATGACGGATGGGATAGACTCAGAAGTGTCTCTGTTCGCAGATGATGTGAAATTAATGAGGAGAATCACATCGGAAGAGGACCAAGCAGGACTTCAAACAGACCTGGACAAGCTTGACATCTGGTCTAGCAACTGGCTTCTCGAATTCAATCCCACCAAATGCAAAGTCATGAAGATCGGAGAAGGACAAAGAAGACCGCTGACAGAGTACAGGCTAGGTGGACAAGGGCTACAAACCTCGGCAAAGGAGAAAGACCTTGGGGTGAGTATAACGCCAAGTACGTCTCCGGAGGCACACATCAAACCAGATAACTGCGGCAGCATATGGGCGACTGGCAAACCTAAGATTAGCGTTCCGTTACCTAAACAAGGAATCGTTCAAGACACTGTACACCGTGTACGTCAGGCCCATACTAGAATATGCAGCACCAGTCTGGAACCCACACCTGGTCAAGCACGTAAAGAAACTAGAGAAAGTGCAAAGGTTTGCGACAAGGCTAGTTCCACAACTCAGGGGTCTGTCCTATGAAGAAAGGTTGAGGAAATAGGACTAACAACACTGGAGGAAAGAAGGGTCAGAGGAGACATGATAACGACATACAAAATACTGCGGGGAATCGACAAGGTAGACAGGGACAGGATGTTCCAGAGAGGGAACACAGAAACAAGGGGACACAACTGGAAGCTGAAGACTCAGATGAGTCAAAGGGATGTTAGGAAGCATTTCTTCAGCCACAGAGTAGTCAGGAAGTGGAATAGTCTAGAGAAAGATATAGTGGAGGCATGAACCATACATAGTTTTAAGACGAGGTATGATAGAGCTCATGGAGCAGGGAGAGCAGAGACCCAGTAGCGGACAGCGAAGAGGCGGGGCCAGGAGCTGAGTCTCGACCCCTGCAACCACAATTAGGTGAGTACAATTAGGTGAGTACAGTGAACCACACACAGTGCTCCACACAGTGAGCCACACACAGTGCTCCACACAGTGAACCACACACGGTGCTCCACACAGTGAACCACACACAGTGCTCCACACAATGAACCACACACAGTGCTCCACACAATGAACCCCACACAGTGAACAACACACAGTGCTCCACACAGTGAACCACACACAGTGCTCCATAAAGTGAACCACAGAGTGCACCACACAGTGCACCACACAGTGCACCACAGTGCACCACACAGAGTGCTCCACACAGTGCTCCACTCAGTGCAGAACACAGTGCACCACACAGAGTGCTAAATACAGTGCACAACACAGTACACCACACAGTGCAATACACAGTGCACCACACAGAATGCTCCACCCAGTGCTCCACACAGTGCACAACACAGTGCACCACAAAGAGTGCTCCACACAGTACACAACACAGTGCACCACAAAGAGTGCTCCACACAGTGCACAACACAGTACACCACACAGTGCATCACACGGAGTGCTTCATACAGTTCACAACACAGTACACCACACAGTGCAATACACAGTGCACCACACAGAGTGCTCCACCCGGTGATCCACACAGTGCACAACACAGTACACCACACAGTGCACCATACAGAGTGCTCCACACAGTGAACTACACAGTTAATCACACAGAATGTTCAACGCAATGCACCACACAGTGCACAACACATTGCTCCATACACTGCTCCACACATAATGCACCACACAGTACACCACACAGTACACGACACAGTGCTCCACACAGTACACCACACAGTACACCACACAGTACACCACACAGTACACCACACAGTGCTCCACACAGTACACCACACAGTGCTCCACACAGTACACCACACAGTACACGACACAGTACACCACACAGTACACCACACAGTGCTCCACACAGTGCTCCACACAGTGCTCCACACAGTACACCACACAGTGCTCCACACAGTACACCACACAGTACACCACACAGTACACGACACAGTACACCACACAGTACACCACACAGTACACCACACAGTGCTCCACACAGTGCTCCACACAGTGCTCCACACAGTACACCACACAGTGTTCCACACAGTACACCACACAGTACACGACACAGTACACCACACAGTACACCACACAGTACACCACACAGTACACCACACAGTGCTCCACACAGTGCTCCACACAGTGCTCCACACAGTACACGACACAGTGCTCCACACAGTACACCACACAGTACACCACACAGTACACCACACAGTGCTCCACACAGTACACCACACAGTGCTCCACACAGTGCTCCACACAGTACACCACACAGTGCTCCACACAGTACACCACACAGTACACGACACAGTACACCACACAGTGCTCCACACAGTACACCACACAGTACACGACACAGTACACCACACAGTGCTCCACATAATACACCACACAGTACACCACACAGTACACCACACAGTGCTCCACACAGTGCTCCACACAGTACACCACACAGTACACCACACAGTGCTCCACACAGTGCTCCACACAGTGCTCCACACAGTACAACACACAGTGCTCCACACAGTACACCACACAGTGTTCCACACAATGTTCCACACAGTGCTCCACACAGTACACCACACAGTACACCACACAGTACACCACACAGTGCTCCACACAGTACACCACACAGTACAACACGCAGTGCTCCACACAGTGCTCCACACAGTTCACCACACAGTGCTCCACACAGTACACAACACAGTGCTCCACACATTGCTCCACACAGTACACTACACAGTACACCACACAGTACACCACACAGTACACCACACAGTACACCACACAGTGCTCCACACAGTACACCACACAGTACAACACGCAGTGCTCCACACAGTGCTCCACACAGTTCACCACACAGTGCTCCACACAGTACACAACACAGTGCTCCACACAGTACACAACACAGTGCTCCACACAGTACACAACACAGTGCTCCACACAGTACACCACACAGTACACCACACAGTACACCACACAGTTCACCACACAGTGTTCCACACAATGTTCCACACACGTTAACTGGCACGTCAACTATACAGTAAAGCTGATGGGTACTATCAGTAATGCTCACTTAAGGCATTCAAGTGTTCTGCTCAACACTGTAAAACACATGAGCATCAATAACAAAAGTTGGCCAGTTTGGATGTAGCTTCCCTGTCACCCAGTAAAGCCATGATTTATGATATTAACTTTCTCATGAGTAAGATCAACACAACATTGTTGACCTCTCAGTCCCATTCAGGGATTTTGTTGACCTGTCTGAGCTATGTATTAACTGGTTTTTTTTAAATGTAGCTCTTTGTACAGGAAAAGTTATGGAATGACCATGGGTTACCCCGTGACAGTGGTACTAGCTAACCTGGACACGGAACCCGTGAGAGCAGAAAAATTCACCACCTTCGCTCCGGACAGCGTGACTTGGCTTTAATACGTAGATGACGTCTTCGTGACAGCGCCCCTGATAGATTTAATATCGTCGATCTCAAGCAGAAGATTACCACAGTCAAACCTTCAGTCAGGTTCACGCTAGAGGAGGAGGAGGAGGAGTGTGACCACGATTTTCATTTCCTCGAAATTCTATTATTCCAACAAGATCATAAGCTAGCATGCAAAGTTATCGTAGGCCTACCAACTAGTGTGTGATGCTCGTCAACTCAGACCATGATAGCAAAAAGGAAACAAATGGTGGACATTAATAATAATAATAATAATCTTTATTTCTACAAGTACATGATACAACTTATACAGACCATAGCTCACATCAGTGACATACTATATAGAGAGCCACTGGTTATGCAGTGCATTCCGGGCAAATTAAGGTTATTTTTGTCTTCAGGCTGCGACCCACACCAGTCGGTTAACACACCCAGGTGCCTATTTACTGCTAGGTGAACAGGGACAGCAGGTGTCTTAAGAAAACACGTCATAATGTTTATACCCGTACCGGGGATCGAACTACGGCCCTCAATGTATGAGCTGAGTGCGCTCACAACTGAGCTACGGGACATAGATGTCGCCGCTGTATGACCCTTATGAGTTTAGCTCTTAGTTATGATTATAATAATAATTTCCAATAGATGTAACGTAGTGGGCTTCCCTAAACATTAATTCGCCAGGTCTTTGCTAAATTACACTGTCTCTCCCATTTGATCAGCGACTGTAGTCAGTGTACACAACGGTCTGCTAACACACCTGACACTGACAAATCCCAGGACTTCTGCCCAACAACAAAGTGACGAGTGGAATCTCAAAGCTTTTTTTTCTAAGTGTGACCTGAGAACCTCACCACGATACACTACCATGTGGAGGCTGCGATAAAGTTTATGTGGGAGTGACGGCCAGGGTTTTAGACACACATGTTAATGAACACAAATATACCTGCCGTATTGATAATATAAACACTTCCTGCTTTATACACAGAAACAGCCGCAACCACTTAGTGATGTGAGGCCAGATTCATCTTACAGACGCCGTTGCCAACATTCGCCAGAAAGTACAGTCGTGCAGAATACTGAGAATTTTAGCCTCTCCAAAGTTTTAGCCAAGCTGATCTTAAGCCACCACGATACTGGCGTCAGGAGAAGTCAGGTTATTTTGAATCATCTGCTGGGTGCCGCCCGCTGGCACTACACCTCCGCTCTACTGTAGATTCCAGTGTTTTCCTTAAGTCTATATTGGATTGAAAAATCTTCTAGTGAGCGAAACGTGTTTTTTATTTACTTACTATTTTTAATGTATATATACATATGTTTGCATATTTATTTATTCCCTATAAATCTGACATGTTCGGGGCTTGAATATTTCGAGCAAAGGAATAAATATCTGTAACGCGTTAGTTTTTTTTAAAAGCCTCTTAAAAATGCATTTATTATTTTTATGATATTATGTGAGTTGTGTTGCAGGTAGAAGGAATCCATTTACTGAATGCTCGTACATACAGACTTCGTATTGCTTCAGGCTCTAAGTTGGCTGACACATTATACTGTTGTGAGGTAGTAGTTTACCATGATTGTTACTGGCTGTCTTCACTGCCATGTTTTGTGACGTCGCTTTAGACAGGTTGCTCTGCGTCTCCAAGGTTCTTCTCCAGGCAAGCTGGTGTCTGATGGAGGGTGTTGCTCCAGTAGCTATGAAGTCTTCCTCGAAGCCCGCTGGCGTATGTGGCGTCAGCTGAGAGTTGTTTTGACGTCCTCACATCACCCACAGGCAAGCTGGAGACCGAGGTTGTGTGTGTCTTTACCAACAGTGTTGGTTTGGGTATTTATGTATACCATGTAAGTCTTTGGGTATTTCTATATACCATGTAAGTCGCAGTTTACGTGGAAGTATACATGTAAACTTATATTTCTTCTTCTTCTACACTTGTGGTTATTTACGATCTGGAGGAAGAAAGGAGGTGGAGTACCATTCTACGTAGTTGTCCCATCGTGTAGAAATAAGGTAGTTGTAGGGACTTACACACTTACAGTGTATATATACCATACTAACTACTCCACATCCCTTTGTGGGGATTTGTAATGGTATGTCTTGTATGAGCTTGTTTTATATGTGTACGTATTTTCCAATAACACTATTTCAAGTATGCTTAGAAATACGTGTTCATTTCAGTGTTACACGTCCCAGTGTCAAAGGTGCTTAATTTCTCGTTATTATTTCCAAATTTATACTATTTCCATTTTTCTTACTTCCCTAGATGATGTCTACATGTGTAAATATAATTCTATATTAGTTGTAATTACTAGTAAAAGTTTTGAAGTATTCATAACATGTAGGTTAACCTGGATTTATTTTCCCTGGAGATATTAATTGAAATCTTGAAGAATTAGACTACGGTGTTCTTCACCAACACCAAGACTGAGAGATTGATTACCTCATCTTTTGTGTATATAGTTCTACATACTTCACATTATACCCTTGTATTGATAAAGCCACTGGAGGGCGAAACGTCCACAAATAAAGATACCCAGATATTGCATGTGTGTAATTTTTCATCTTGACGGCACTATATACCATTCACGTACAAGTGAAATCCTGCTGAAGCATAACACTTAGCTAAATCACCCACTGGGGGAAGCTGTTGTGAGCTTAATTATTAATTTTAATTGCTTCTGTATTTTCATTACTTCTAACAGAAGGGGATGACTGTCGTGGCACTCAACATGTGTCTGTTTTATATCAGAGCTAGATTCTAACGTTCGAGATTTAATTGCTATAGGGAGTAAAGGGTTTTGATTCCATCATTACCTCGCTCGAAAGGAATTAACTATCCCACAACAGAGAATAGGAAACTTGGGATGGCTACGAGAGTAGTGTTTCCTATCCCTTATGTCTGCCACTCTAACCTCGTAGGAAGTTGTGCCTCTATCCCATCCTTCTGCTAATCTAACATCTAGATCAGTGCTCTCTCCTTTCTCTCTCTTATATCTTAAGGCAAGGATCTCTATCCTTTATCCCTACTAATCTAACCTTATGGGCAAGATTTCCCATGCCTCCTCCCTGGTGATCCAACGTGTGGGTGCTCCCTATCTCTTTCCCCTGCTAAACTAACCTTACGGATTAGAACTTAAAATAAAACAGAACTGTGAGGGTAGGTAGCTAACCTGAGCTCCTGGGTGTTGAGAGTTTATGATGGGAAACATATTATCAATAATCCCCAGCGGGAGACCTTCGTTTATTTTCCCATTTTCTCTTCCAGGGCTGATGGGAAACAAGTCAATGTTTCCACCGTGTTTTGCGTCGCGTTTTTCTTATTAAGCAGAATTTGGCACATCAGCAGTTTAAAACTACTTTGTGGTTGTACAGGAATGGTATATTATACCGACAAGACGAAGAACTGGACACATGTGCAACATCTGGGTATCTTTATTGTAGACGTTTCGCCCTCCAGTGGCTTTATCAGTACAAATTCAAGGACATATTGTGAAGAATGTAGAACTATATACAAAAGACGAGGTAATCAGTCCCTCAACCGTAGTCTTCAAGACTACGACTGAGGGGACTGATTACCTCGTTTTCTGTCTATAGTTCTACAGTCTTCCCATTATGTCACTGAGTTTGTACTGATAAAGCCACTGGAGGGCGAAACGTCTACAAATACTCAGATGTTGCACATGTGTCTAATTCTTCAACCTACTCTGCATAATAGTTACATTGTGGTAATGATAACTGGCCACGCTTCCGTGTTGTATGATAGTTGTATAGGAATAAATACCAGCTAGAGTATGTTAGTCTGTTATATTGCATCACACAGGATGGCTTTTGTATGTCTTGTGATGAAATAGGTCAGCCAGAGCTGGGAGACTTTGGTAAGGCAGAGAGGATATCGTCAAGCATTCCAATATAGGTTGAATAGCTAAGACAACTTCAAAGGTTTCGATCCATCAGAGCCATTACTAGAATATTACCATCTCTCTCTCTCTCTCTCTCTCTCTCTCTCTCTCTCTCTCTCTCTCTCTCTCTCTCTCTCTCTCTCTCTCTCTCTCTCTCTCTCACACACACAAACAAACAAAAATTGCAATGTAAGTCATTGTTGAACTTCGTTTCTGAGTTGTGTCTTGCATCTGAATACATTACTTATGTGGGCTGGTCTGTATGGTAAGTCAGGAAGCATTCTATT
The DNA here is from genome assembly GCA_009830355.1 of Cherax destructor. Lineage (NCBI taxonomy): Eukaryota > Metazoa > Arthropoda > Malacostraca > Decapoda > Parastacidae > Cherax > Cherax destructor. Next base: position 235,213 of record WNWK01001174.1, on the reverse strand, counting down.
GTAGATTCAACCTCTGAGCATAGTTTTGTTGCGTACACTGTCTTGTGTTGAGTTACTGACGGTTTAGTGCATGGTTCTTGTGAAACATTCACACTTTATCTCCGATATCCTATATAACCGTCGAGTGATTACCTAAATTATATACTGTAGTTAGGTTAGTAGAAGCACATGCTGTACTTTTCTCAAGAGTGATGGACTGAAGACATCGACTCCATGCTGAGGGACTGATTACCTCAAACTACTCACTTTTGTGTATCACTCACAATTTGTTATCATACAAGGCTGTTACTGAGGCCTTGTATGATTACGTAATTTGTTACGAGAGTATGATTCATTAAACCTCCATCATGTCAGTAACACTAAATGTTTCTCCTAAAATGTAGTCGAGGTCTCTACAGACACCTCAGAGAATGTGTATCCCATGTTTAAATAAGTAAAACCAGAGCCTAGGGAATGTTATTTAAATGCGTGTTTACAATCAGTAGCTGGCTTCTGCACACCGCTTATCCTTCATCTCCGGCGTGTTAGGGAGGTGTCATCGAACATGTGACACCAGTGACTGGTGTCCAAGAAAAATGTCTAAGAAAAAGGGGACTAACACGTTAAAGTATTCTCCTTTTTTCCTGTGCACTGAAGAACATTCCTTTTAAACTTCACCCAAACTTTGATGCTGGTGCGTCATTCTAAACGTCTTGATTTTTAGCCTGAAAGTCTTCCAACGTCAGTATTTTTTTTATCAATGCACGATTTTCTGACTGTGCTTTTTAAAAGAGTTTTTAATTAAATGTTATTAGCAGTTCCTGTAGTGTACTCCAGACCTTTGACTCTTATAAGTCATTCAAGCGACTGCCTTCAGAGGAACTGCAGGTCTGGGAAGTTAAGTTGGGGCAGGTGAAAGGCGCCGTGTCCTGAAGCACCAGCATGATGAGGGGGCCAAGTGAGGGAGAGAGACTCTCATCTGAAGATTATGTCCACTCTCTGTGAAACCTGACGGTGTTATTGAGATATCAGACGACAGTTGACAGTCTGTCAAGACCATAAACTCTCTGTCTATCTATATCTGTCTGTCTGTCTGCCTGTCTGTCTCTCTGTTTCTGTCTCTCTCTCTCATCTCTCTCTCTCTCTTTCTATTTTCTCTCTCTCACACACAAATTTGCTAACACCATTTTAGCACAGACGAACCAGGGGAGACATAACATACAAAATACTCAGAATAATCAGTAGTCTACACAGTGTTAGACTGCTTGAGAAACAGGTACCTAGGGACTCAGCTGACGACAAGAGAAACAGATGAGCCACAGGGATGTCAGGGAGCAATTCTTCAGCCTCAAAGTGGCAGAGAAATGGAATGACCTTGACGAGGGAGTGGTGGGGGCTCCGTACATAGTTTTAAGAGCAGATACGACAGGATCTAAGAGGCTACGAGAGAGTGACTACGACAAACCGTAATGCGGGGCCAGGACCATGGACTCGACCCCTGCGACCACGTAAACTATATATACACTATATATATATACACACACACACATTACATATACTGCATTTAAACACTATATAAACACACACAGTGGTGTTGATGGCCCGCCTCTTCCTTAATTAAGGTTACGTACAATACAAAATAAAATCCCATTCAAAATGCCAATGAAATTCAATGTATAAATTTTTAATTAAAATTTATTATATATAAGCAAATAAAAAATAAATCCTACGGCAGTTAATTAAGTTCTATGAGTTATTGATGTTGCTCCCCTATGTTGCTTTATTACTGCATAATTATTGATGTTACTCCCTATGTTGCTTTATTACTGCATAATTATTGATGTTACTCCCTATGTTGCTTTATTACTGCATAATTATTGATGCTACTCTCCTATGTTGCTTTATTACTGTACAATTATCGATGTTACTCTCCTATGTTTCTTTATTACTGAATAATTATTGATGTTACTCCCTATGTTGCTTTATTATTGCACAATTATTGATGTTACTCTCCTATGTTGCTTTATTACCTTATAATCATTTATATTATTCTTCTATCTTGCTTTATTACCATATAATCATTGATATTACTCCCCTGCCTAACTTTATTATTGTATAATTATTTTCGTGTAAAAATTGTAATGTAAGCGAAGTGGAAATTCATCTAGAAATACACACAGTATATACACTGAGAGGTGTCACACAGTATATACACTGAGAGGTGTCACACAGTATATACACTGAGAGGTGTCACAGAGTATATACACTGAGAAGTTTGTCACATAGTATATACACTGAGAGGTGTCACACAGTATATACACTGAGAGGTTTGTCACACAGTATATACACTGAGAGGTGTCACACAGTATATACACTGAGAGGTGTCACACAGTATATACACTGAGAGGTGTCACACAGTATATAAACTGAGAGGTGTCACACAGTATATACACTGAGAGCTGTCACACAGTATATACACTGAGAGGTTTGTCACATAGTATATATACACTGAGAGGTGTCACACAGTATATACACTGAGAGCTTTCACATAGTATATACACTGAGAGGTTTGTCACACAGTATATACACTGAGAGGTTTGTCGCATAGTATATATACACTGAGAGGTGTCACATAGTATAAATACACTGAGAGGTGTCACACAGTATATACACTGAGAGGTGTCACACAGTATATACACTGAGAGGTGTCACACAGTATATACACTGAGAGGTGTCACACAGTATATAAACTGAGAGGTGTCACACAGTATATACACTGAGAGCTGTCACACAGTATATACACTGAGAGGTTTGTCACATAGTATATATACACTGAGAGGTGTCACACAGTATATACACTGAGAGCTTTCACATAGTATATACACTGAGAGGTTTGTCACACAGTATATACACTGAGAGGTTTGTCACATAGTATATATACACTGAGAGGTGTCACAGTATAAATACACTGAGAGGTGTCACATAGTATATACACTGAGAGGTTTGTCACATAGTATATATACACTGAGAGGTGTCACATAGTATAAATACACTGAGAGGTGTCACACAGTATATACACTGAGAGGTTTGTCACATAGTATATATATACACTGAGAGGTGTCACATAGTATAAATACACTGAGAGGTGTCACACAGTATATATACACTGAGAGGTTTGTCACATAGTATATATATACACTGAGAGGTGTCACATAGTATAAATACACTGAGAGGTGTGTCACACAGTATATATACACTGAGGTGTCACATAGTATAAATACACTAAGAGGTGTGTCTCACAGTATATATACACTGAGAGCTGTGTCTCACAGTATATATACACTGAGAGTTGTGTCTCACAGTATATATACACTGAGAGTTTACTTTCATGCTACTTTTAGAAATAAAAGTATTCTTGTAAGGCAGTGTAAAGGTCAGGTGAAACCTTAATGACCCTCGTGTAGTTGATAGGCTTTAAAAACCCATTAACCAACCATCTGGAAAGCTGAATAGACAACTGATGCTGGAGGAGAGTGTATAACTGGAGCAATATATCTCAGACTGCTGTAGAATAAGGGAGTGGGTAAGGCAAGAGGGAATTTGAGCACAAAGAAGCGCCTCAATGATCTCTGTGTGCACCTAGCATGATACTGATATTGCCACACACGTCCATACGTGATACAAATAACCCGCATTTAGAAGAAAGGAGGTTACGAAAGACGACGTTACGGTCCGACTCGGAGCATTTACAAGTCACACACAAAAGAGGTTAGGTAAGGTTTGTCAGGAGACAGGACAAGTGTTTCCTGACGCGGGTCTCAGTCATATGATGATCCGCAGCTGAGGGGTCATCATATTATTAAGACCAGTGTCAGGATATAGCTAGAGAACGACGCTGGAGAACACTGGAGAACGATATTTGAGAACGCTGGAGAACGACACATTAAGAACGCTGGAAGACGACACACTAAGAACGCTGGAGAACAACACAGGAGAGAACGCTGAGGTGTACACAGTGACCCACAACCCTGAAGAACAACACAGTGACCAGGAACGCTCGAGAACGACACAATGACAGAGAACGACACAGAGAAGGAGAGAACCCCGCGAGCCGGTGAGAAATAACCTGAATCTGCCGGGAGAAGAAATAAGAGTGAGATGAACCTCCATCATTCCCTCTTGCTCCTCCCAGGTGATATTGCTCCTCCCAGGTGATATTGCTCCTCCCAGGTGAAACTGTTCCCTCAGACTCTTACAATATATATTTATTTGTGCTTAGACAATATTACGTCAGTTCTGTTATTCAGCAACATTTTGTTTTTGTCTATGAGGAAAAAACTCAAAAATGTCGTTGAGATATGTGATAAAAAATAAGCTTTATCGCTTTTTTTTAAGAGAATTTCCAGGAAAATGAGAAACACGAGTAAATTATTGCATAAGAAATACAAGAAACGAGGAAATTATTGTTTAAGAAATACAAGAAAACAAGGAAATTATAGCATAACAAATAAAAAAAACGAGATAAAGGAAAACGAGAAAATTATAAACGAACAAATACAAGAAAAGGAGAGAAAAGGAAAATGAGAAAACTGTCCAGGAAAAGGAGAAAATGAAGATAATGTGTTGGCGAGGTGGTCGGGAGCTGGAGAGCAACATAAGTCACGACATTTCCCGAGGATCATTTCAAAAGCTCATTGCAAGTGTCGGAGACATGAATGGTGGAGGAGATGATCACTGTAATGATATAAGGCAAAGTCAGTGCAAAATTGATAAACAGAGAGGAAAGCAGATTGAGAGAGAGAGAGAGAGAGAGAGAGAGAGAGAGAGAGAGAGAGAGAGAGAGAGAGAGAGAGAGAGAGAGAGAGAGAGAGAGAGAGAGAGAGAGAGAGAGAGAGAGAGAGAGAGAGAGAGAGAGATGGCGCATGTGTGTGTGTTCACTTATTTATACTCACCTAAACGTTGTGGTAGGGGGTTGAGTCTCACCTAAACGGCCCTTCAGCTGGGCACTTGCCCGTTCATTTCATATTAGCCTCGTTAGCCCTGTCGTACCTGCACTTAAAATTATGTATGGATCCTGTCTCCACTTCTCACTACCCTGAGGCTGAAGAAGTATTTTGACATGCCTATGACTCATCTGTGTCTTTAACGCCCAATGTGCCCCCCTGTACCTGTTACCCTCCTCAAACAACCCATCCCTGTCTACGCTAACAATTCCTCTGAGTATTGTTTATATTATCATGTCTCCCCAGGACAAGTGTTTCCTGACGCGGGTCTTAGTCAGATGATGACCAGCCGTTGGAGCTTTTGGTCATCTGACCGAGGCCTTCCGCTGGCTTACCGGTTCACCCCTTTAAAAATTATGGTCAATTAATAGTCTCTTTGCATACCTCTGCACTTTCTTCAGTTTCTTTATGAGGTGTGGGTTCCATGCTGGCGCTGCGTCCTCCAGTATGGGCCTAATTTTGTTGTATAAAGGGTCGTAGATTTGTCAGTTGAATAATGGATGCAGAGACTGTTCGCTTGCTGTTGTTGTTATTATTATTGTTTTGTGTGTGTGTGTGTGTCTGTTTGTGTGTGCACGTGCGTGCTTGCGTACTAAGAACTCACATCTGTGTTCCCTTGTTATTCCTGCTACAGGTACTAAGAACTCTTCTCCATCTTATGTTGTTATGATGCTTCTTTTCCCGCTATTAATCACCATGGACACCTTCATCATGACTCGTATTCTTCAGCTCTGGTAGCCACTTTTTAGTTCTTTTTCAGATGCTTTCTAACTAGTCCATGTGTTTTTAGGTGTGGACACAAAACATACGTTGCATACATAACTTCTGGCTTAGCCAGTGTTTGAACCAGCTTGTTTCAACATTTATCCATCCATATATTTCAAAGTTAGTTTATAGTTTGCCAGTGTAACCTATGACTTTCTCACAATTTTATTTACTTGGTCTTCTGGTGACTATTTTTTTTTATTAACTCAGATCCGTCTCTCTCTCTCTCTCTCTCTCTCTCTCTCTCTCTTTATCTCTGATTCTATTTTGTTAATCTGTCTATATTCTTCACATGACCTTCCACTGACACTGTAAGAGCCTAATATATTATATATATATATATATATATATATATATATATATATATATATATATATATATATATATATATATATATATATATATATATATATATATATATATATATATATCCAAACTGCGGCAGGCCAGGGCTCGACCCCACGACACTGTCCCGCCTCATGAGACAACACAATATACGTGTCACCTTATCCATTCCGTCATCGATCCTACAAACAACATGAGACTAGCGAACTAGGATTAATTTCAGCCTCCTCCTGTTTGAATACCCGCCTCCACAAGCCTGCCGCAGTTTGGTAAATGTTTCAGTACCACTTGTGTTTTGTTGAGGCGGGTATTCAAACAGGAGGAGGCTGAAATTAGTCCTCGAGTATCCATTGACACGAGTGTCCTCGCAACATGAAACAAGACTAGTTCGCTAGGCTCATGTTGTTTGTAGGAGCGATGACGGAATGGATAAGATGACACGTATGTTGTGTTGTCTCTTGAGGCGGGACAATGTGTCGTGGGTCGAGCCCTGGCCTGCCGCAGTTTGGAATATATATATATATATATATATATATATATATATATATATATATATATATATATATATATATATATATATATATATATATATATATATATATATATATATATATATATTTATATATATATATATAATGACAATTGCCATAGCTGACTGTTCCATGTGGTTGTCATGCACTGCATGACTCTAGGCTCTTACAGTGTCAGTGGAAGGTGTCGACCACATTCTGTGTCTGCCACCTGTCTGACGGGTTTTCAGCTGATCGTGTTATCCTGGAGTCAGTCCCTTTCTGTGCTCTGACTACACTGGTCATTGTTAGCTGGCAGTTTGGATTACTTGGTGCATCTCCACGGGCTGCTATTATTACGTTAGTCACACACACACGCACACACACACACACACACACACACACACACACCTGGTCGAGCACGTCAAGAAATTTAAGAAAGTGCAAAGGTTTGCAACAAGACTAGTCCCGGAGCCGAGGGGTATGCCCTCTACGAGGAGAGGTTAAGGAAAATCAACCTGACAACGCTGGAGGACAGAAGGGATAGGGAGGACATGATAATGACATATAAAATACTGAGAGGAATTGACAAGGTGGACAGAGACAGGATGTTCCAGAGATGGGACATAGCAACAAGGGGTCACAGCTGGAGGTTGAAAACTCAAATGAGTCACAGGGATATTAGGAAGTATTTCTTCAGTCATAGAGCTGTCAGGAAGTGGAACAATCTGGAGAGTGACGTAGTAGAGGCATGGTCCATACATAGCTTTAAGAAAAGGTACAATTAAGCTCAAGGAGCAGGGAGAGTGCACCTAGTGACGACCAGCAAAGAGGTGGGGCCAGGAGCTGTGGATCAACCCCTGAAACCACAAATAGGTGAGCACACACACACACACACACACACAAGACTAGTCTCAGAGCTAAGGGGATTGTCCTACGAAGAAAGGTTAAATAAAATCGGACTGACAACACTAGAGGACAGGAGGGTTAGGGAAGACATGATAACGACATATAAAATACTGTGAGGAATAGATAAGGTGGACAGAGACAAGATGTTCCAGAGATGGGACACAGAAACAAGGGGTCACAAGTGGAAGTTGAAGACTCCTATGAGTCAAAGGGATGTTAGGAAGTATTTCTTCAGTCATAGAGTTGTCAGGAAGTGGAATAGTCTAGAAAGTGACGTAGTGGAGGCAGGGAGAGAGAGAACCTAGTAGCAATCAGTGAAGAGGTGGGGCCAGGAGCTATGACTCGACCCTTGCAAACACAAATAGGTGAGTACAAATAGGTGAGTACACGCAGACACGCACGCACGCAGGCAGTTCCAAGAGCTATGAATTGACCCCTGGAACCACAAATAGGTGAGCACACCACAGGCTTAGTAGTTTAGTTCTTTTATTTAGATTAATTTTTATTTGGTTTAGTTTTCATTTGGTTTAGTTTTCATTTGGTTTAATTTTCTGCTTAGCTTATGTAACCGAGGTTGAAAAAACAAGATACAGATCTTTTAACTCCTTGTTTGGTTAAACTTAAGCTGTGTAGGTTAGTACTCGTGGCTCCCTTGGTAGAGGCCTCACCTCGCACACTGAAGGACCAGGGTTCGATCCGTGGACCAGTAAAAACATTGCACATGTTACTCTGCACCTGCTGCCCCTGTTCACCTAGCAGTGAGTAGCTACCCGAGGTTAAAGGCGGCTGATGTGGGTCGCATCCTGGGGGAGAGGATTCAATAACCCCAGTGGAAATAAACCTTTATAATCACATTCTGGGTTATTAACCCTCAGGGTTATTAAGCCTCAGGGTTAATAGCCAAAAGAAAATTATTTCGTCTCAGTAAAGTGGAGAAGACAGGACGGAGTCTGGTGCTGACCTCGTAAACACACAAAAAAAAAATACAGGATTGAATCTTGTATGAATCTTGTAGAAATATTAGAAATATACGACACAATGCCTTATGAGGGATTGAAGACCTTAACTGTTGATGAATAGTTTAGAGAACCGACAAGTTGATAAATTAGACACATATGCAACACTTGGGTATCTTTATTGAGGAAACGTTTCGCCACACAGTGGCTTCATCAGTCCATACAAAGAAGAATAGTGAAGATCAGAAGGAGATTTAGGTAATCAATCCCTCAGCTTGGAGTCGATGCAATTAGTCCATTAATCTTGATTGATGGACTAATTACATCGACTCCAGACTGAGGGACTGATTACCTCAAACTCCTCCTGACCATCACTATTATTATTAATATTGGACTGATGTGGCGAAACGTTGCCACAAAAAAAACACCCAATTCTTTTACATGTGTCTAATTTATCAAGACATTAACTAAAAACAACAAAACATTATTAATGGGAGGCTTCAATAACGTAAATGTCATAGGAAACAATCTATCAGGAGATCAAGAAGTAATAGACTAATTACCCTGATAGATAGCAGCTTCTTATATTACCTACCGGAGGCTCCGAGACAAGAAGAGTTTGAATATTATTATAAGTGGATTAGAAAACAGACAAGTAAATAAATGGTACACTTATGCAACACTTAGTGTCCTGTGGAGACGTTGAATGTTCGTTAGTATGCAAAGAAAATGTGTATAAGGTGTTTGTGAATGATCGTTAGGGTCTCAATACATGCAAGACGTGCGTGAATGTTCGTTAGGGACTGAACGAATGTGGCTTTATCAGTCCAATAAGGAGAAGAACAGTAGATATGAAGAGGGATCGAAAAGTAGCCGTAAGCTCCTCCTATATGCGGGTTATTTGTGTATCTCTGTGCTAAGATTCCTAGATGTTGCTGTGCCACATCTTCCGCTGTGTTTGTCTGTGTTCGATTGATAAACTCACTGATTAGCGAGCAGTTTCCACAGTTGCCCTAGTGTTGCCGTAGTTCTGCCCTAGTGTTTCCCTAGTGCTGCCCTAGTGTTGCCCTAGTGCTGCCCTAGTGTTGCCCTAGTGTTGCCCTAGTGCTGCCCTAGTGTTGCCCTAGTTCTGCCCTAGTGTTGCCCTAGTGCTGCCCTAGTGCTGCCCTAGTGTTGCCCTAGTTCTGCCCTAGTGTTGCCCTAGTGCTGCCATAGTGCTGCCCTAGTGTTGCCCTAGTGCTGCCCTAGTGTTGCCCTTGTGTTGCCCTAGTGTTGCCCTTGTGTTGCCCTAGTGTTGCCCTAGTGTTGCCCTAGTGTTGCCCTAGTGCTGCCCTAGTGTTGCCCTAGTGTTGCCCTAGTGTTGCCCTAGTGTTGCCCTAGTGTTGCCCTAGTGTTGCCCTAGTGTTGCCCTAGTGTTGCCTTAGTGCTGCCCTAGTGCTGCCCTAGTGTTGCCCTAGTGTTGCCCTAGTGCTGCCCTAGTGTTGCCCTAGTGTTGCCCTAGTGTTGCCCTAGTGCTGCCCTAGTGTTGCCCTAGTGTTGCCCTAGTGTTGCCCTAGTGTTGCCCTAGTGTTGCCCTAGTGTTGCTCTAGTGCTGCCCTAGTGTTGCCCTAGTGTTGCCCTAGTGTTGCCCTAGTGTTGCCCTAGTGTTGCCCTTGTGTTGCCCTAGTGTTGCCCTTGTGTTGCCCTAGTGTTGCCCTAGTGTTGCCCTAGTGTTGCCCTAGTGCTGCCCTAGTGTTGCCCTAGTGTTGCCCTAGTGTTGCCCTAGTGTTGCCCTAGTGTTGCCCTAGTGTTGCCCTAGTGTTGCCTTAGTGCTGCCCTAGTGCTGCCCTAGTGTTGCCCTAGTGTTGCCCTAGTGCTGCCCTAGTGTTGCCCTAGTGTTGCCCTAGTGTTGCCCTAGTGCTGCCCTAGTGTTGCCCTAGTGTTGCCCTAGTGTTGCCCTAGTGTTGCCCTAGTGTTGCCCTAGTGTTGCTCTAGTGCTGCCCTAGTGTTGCCCTAGTGTTGCCCTAGTGTTGCCCTAGTGTTGCCCTAGTTCTGCCCTAGTGTTGCCCTAGTGCTGCCCTAGTGTTGCCCTAGTGCTGCCCTAGTGCTGCCCTAGTGTTGCCCTAGTTCTGCCCTAGTGTTGCCCTAGTGCTGCCCTAGTGCTGCTCTAGTGCTGCCCTAGTGTTGCCCTAGTTCTGCACTAGTGTTGCCCTAGTGCTGCCATAGTGCTGCCCTAGTGTTGCCCTTGTGTTGCCCTAGTGTTGCCCTAGTGTTGCCCTAGTACTGCCCTAGTGTTGCCCTAGGGTTGCCCTAGTGTCTCATTCACCATTCTGAAGCGTGTCCTTACTACTAGTCTTGCTAAATAATTTAGATAACGTCGATCCTGACACCAATATAACCAGGCAATTATCATTACAAAAAAATGATATATAGTACTGACAAGTTAATGAATTAAGACACATGAGCAGCAACTGGGTATCACCCTTGAAACGTTTCACCTGCTCTTAGTCTCAAGAAGCCTGCGGTCCAGGTGGAAACGTTTCGCCACTGAGCCAGCTGTTGTATATGTGAAAAATAGCATGGTGATACCGACAATCTGTGGGAAAAGACGCTTATGTACAGTTTGGGACGTTTGTTAGAGGAAACGTTTCGCCCCGAGTAACTGCTTCAGTCCCAATGATTAGGACTGACGAAGCCACTAGTGGCGAAACGTTTCCTCAGTAAAGATTCCCAAATGTTGCACAAGTTACGAGAGGACGCAGAGGACAGTACAGACGAGGATGTAGAGGACAGTACAGACGAGGATGTAGAGGACAGCACAGACGAGGATGTAGAGGACAGCACAGACGAGGATGTAGAGGACAGCACAGACGAGGATGTAGATTACAGCACAGACAAGGATGTAGAGGACAGCACAGACGAGGACGCAGAGGACAGTACAGACGAGGATGTAGAGGACAGCACAGACGAGGATGTAGAGGACAACACAGACGAGGACGCAGAGGACAGCACAGACGAGGATGTAGAGGACAGTACAGACGAGGATGCAGAGGACAGTACAGACGAGGATGTAGAGGACAGCACAGACGAGGATGTAGAGGACAGCACAGACGAGGACGCAGAGGACAGTACAGACGAGGATGTAGAGGACAGTACAGACGAGGATGCAGAGGACAGTACAGACGAGGATGTAGAGGACAGCACAGACGAGGATGTAGAGGACAGCACAGACGAGGATGTAGAGGACAACACAGACGAGGATGTAGAGGACAGCACAGACGAGGATGTAGAGGACAGCACAGACGAGGATGTAGAGGACAACACAGACGAGGACGCAGAGGAACAGCACAGACGAGGATGTAAGAGGACAGCACAGACGAGGATGTAGAGGACAGCACAGACGAGGATGTAGAGGACAGCACAGACGAGGATGTAGAGGACAGCACAGACGAGGATGTAGAGGACAACACAGACGAGGATGTAGAGGACAGCACAGACGAGGATGTAGAGGATAACACAGACGAGGACGCATAGGACAACACAGACGAGGACGCAGAGGACAGCACAGACGAGGATGTAGAAGACAGCACAGACGAGGATGTAGAGGACAACACAGACGAGGACGCAGAGGACAACACAGACGAGGACGCAGAGGACAGCACAGACGAGGATGTAGAGGACAGCACAGACGAGGATGTAGAGGACAACACAGACGAGGACGCAGAGGACAGCACAGACGAGGATGTAGAGGACAACACAGACGAGGATGTAGAGGACAGCACAGACGAGGATGTAGAGGACAGCACAGACGAGGATGTAGAGGACAACACAGACGAGGATGTAGAGGACAACACAGACGAGGATGTAGAGGACAGCACAGACGAGGATGTAGAGGACAGCACAGACGAGGATGTAGAGGACAGCACAGACGAGGATGTAGAGGACAACACAGACGAGGATGTAGAGGACAGCACAGACGAGGATGTAGAGAACAACACAGACGAGGATGTAGAGGACAGCACAGACGAGGATGTAGAGGACAGCACAGACGAGGATGTAGAGGACAGCACAGACGAGGATGTAGAGGACAACACAGACGAGGATGTAGAGGACAACATAGATGAGGACGCAGAGGACAACACAGACGAGGATGTAGAGGACAACACAGACGAGGATGTAGAGGACAGCACAGACGAGGATGTAGAGGACAGCACAGACGAGGATGTAGAGGACAGCACAGACGAGGATGTAGAGGACAACACAGACGAGGATGTAGAGGACAACATAGATGAGGACGCAGAGGACAACATAGATGAGGACACAGAGGACAACATAGACGAGGATGTAGAGGACAACACAGACGAGGATGTAGAGGACAGCACAGACGAGGATGTAGAGGACAACATAGATGAGGACACAGAGGACAACATAGACGAGGATGTAGAGGACAGCACAGACGAGGATGTAGAGGACAACATAGATGAGGACACAGAGGACAACATAGACGAGGATGTAGAGGACAGCACAGACGAGGATGTAGAGGACAACATAGATGAGGACACAGAGGACAGCACAGACGAGGATGTAGAGGACAACATAGACGAGGATGTAGAGGACAGCACAGACGAGGATGTAGAGGACAACATAGATGAGGACACAGAGGACAACATAGATGAGGACACAGAGGACAACATAGATGAGGACACAGAGGACAACACAGACGAGGACACAGAGGACAACATAGATGAGGACACAGAGGACAACATAGATGAGGACACAGAGGACAACATAGATGAGGACACAGAGGACATCATAGATGAGGACACAGAGGACAACATAGACGAGGACACAGGACAACATAGATGAGGACACAGAGGACAACATAGACGAGGACACAGAGGACAACATAGACGAGGACACAGAGGACAACATAGACGAGGACACAGAGGACAACATAGAGACGAGGACACAGAGGACAGACATAGAGCAATAGAGACACAGAGGACAACATAGATGAGGACACAGAGGACAACATAGATGAGGACACAGAGGACAACATAGACGAGGACACAGAGGACAACATAGACGAGGACACAGGACAACATAGACGAGGACACAGCGATAAACTCTCTCTTGGGCGACAGATTAGAGGTACATCATCTTCAGACCTCTGACGCTGTACACAAGCTAAACAGAGGTAAATATAACAAGGCTGGCTGCTAGCTCAGTAGTAGTGCCATCGGCTCGTGGCACCGTAGCAAGACTAATGACATGCCACCGAGCATAGGTGGCTCAGCGCTGGTGATTGTCACTGTCGGGTGGAACAATGGCTCAGCGCTGGTGATTGTCACTGTCGGGTGGAACAATGGCTCAGCGCTGGTGATTGTCACTGTCGGGTGGAACAATGGCTCAGCGCTGGTGATTGTCACTGTCGGGTGGAACAATGGCTCAGCGCTGGTGATTGTCACTGTCGGGTGGAACAATGGCTCAGCGCTGATGATTGTCACTGTCGGGTGGAACAATGGCTCAGCGCTGATGATTGTCACTGTCGGGTTGAACAATGGCTCAGCACTGGTGATTGACACTGTCGGGTGGAACAATGGCTCAGCGCTGATGATTGTCACTGTCGGGTGGAACAATAGCTCAGCACTGGTGATTGTCACTGTCGGGTGGAACAATAGCTCAGCGCTGGTGATTGTCACTGTCGGGTGGAACAATAGCTCAGCACTGGTGATTGTCACTGTCGGGTGGAACAATAGCTCAGCACTGGTGATTGTCACTGTCGGGTGGAACAATGGCTCAGCGCTGGTGATTGACACTGTCGGGTGGAACAATGGCTTAGCGCTGGTGATTGTCACTGTCGGGTGGAACAATGGCTCAGCGCTGATGATTGTCTCTGTCGGGTGGAACAATAGCTCAGCACTGGTGATTGTCACTGTCGGGTGGAACAATGGCTCAGCGCTGGTGATTGTCACTGTCGGGTGGAACAATAGCTCAGCACTGGTGATTGTCACTGTCGGGTGGAACAATGGCTCAGCACTGGTGATTGTCACTGTCGGGTGGAACAATGGCTTAGCGCTGGTGATTGTCACTGTCGGGTGGAACAATGGCTCAGCACTGGTGATTGTCACTGTCGGGTGGAACAATAGCTCAGCGCTGGTGATTGTCACTGTCGGGTGGAACAATGGCTCAGCTGAAAGCCAACGAAAACGTGGAACACCGTAAAGTTGTGTTGTATATGCGGGGCCCTCCTGTATTTCAGTACATTTCCTTTGATGGACAATCTAGGTTGTTCCATCGTCCGTGTTCTCCACTACTTAAGTTCCCAGTTCCTCGAGGCTGAGAGCTCATCTTCACCCCAGTTCCTTCTTTCTTCTTGGCTTCGTCAACACTTTGAAGAAATCCGGCTCACATGTCTTATCCTGCCACACCCTTGCTTCAGGTGTTTACTCCATTTCTTGCTCCATTTCCCGCAGGTGAAACTGACTCTTCGCCTCGCTGACACCTTAACGCAGCAGCAGTGTTCGTCTTGCTGACGCTAACGATGTTCTTTTACGTCATGGTAAGTACCAGAGCCATTCCATGACTTAGATCTTTTCCAAAAATCTATTATCCTTTATAGACGTCATTTTGTTGACTTATATATATATATATATATATATATATATATATATATATATATATATATATATATATATATATATATATATATATATATATATATATGCATATATATATATATATATATAGAGGCGATTTTTACAATGCTAGACAAGCCAAGGAGGAGGGAGGAGAATCATCAGCTCATGTACTTTCACATGTCTCCGTGCGTCATCAGGAGCTATGCAATGTTCCAAGAGTAGCAACAGATGGAATAAGGGTAAGTGTTGTCAGAGTAAGGTAGCGTTGTGACCCTGACCAATTCCTCTCCGAGGAACTGCAATATTCACCACGGTGGCTGTATTTCTACAGATCTTTCCTTCATCCAGTACAAAGCTTTCGAAGCAGACTTGAAATGACCTTGGCTCTGTCTTGACCTTACTCTTGACCTGACCTTGGACTTTTCCATACTGGGTCAGGCTCGACCGAACATTTTCATATCTACTTTGTGACAGTAACAGAAGGGTAGTATTGAACTGTGTAGCAGAAGGCTTTCTAGCACCTACGATTTATGTCTTAGAATATACAACATATCCCTAGCACACACATCATATATCTAGAAAATGCATCTCATGTCTGGTTTATACATGCCAGCATGATGGTTTATACATGCCAGCATGACGGTTTATATAAGACAGGTGAGGTCAGAGTGTATGTTGGTTACTGACTTGAAATCTAGAGTGAACTGTGCAAATATTCCCATGAGTAAATAATGTTGTTTCAACTTTGTCGTACACTTCACCTGTCTGTGTCACACACTTCACCTGTCTGTGTCACACACTTTACCTGTCTGTGTCACACACTTCACCTGTCTGTGTCACACACTTCACCTGTCTGTGTCACACACTTCACATGTCTGTGTCACACACTTCACCTGTCTGTGTCACACACTTCACCTGTCTGTGTCACACACTTCACCTGTCTGTGTCACACACTTCACCTGTCTGTGTCACACACTTCATCTGTCTGTGTCACACACTTCACCTGTCTGTGTCACACAATTTACCCCTCTTTGTCACATACTTTACCTGTCTGTGTCACACACTTCACTGTGTCACACACTTCACTGTGTCACACACTTCAATGTATCACACACTTCACTGTGTCACACACTTCACTGTGTCACACACTTCACTGTGTCACACACTTCACTGTGTCACACACTTCACTGTATCACACACTTCACTGTGTCACACACTTCACTGTGTCACACACTTCACTGTGTCACACACTTCACTGTATCACACACTTCACTGTGTCACACACTTCACTGTATCACATATTTCACTGTACCACACACTTCACTGTATCACACACCTCACTGTATCACACACTTCACTGTGTCATATACTTCACTGTGTCACACACTGCACTGTGCCACACACTGTACTGTGCCACACACTGCACCGTGCCACATACACTTCACTGTGCCACATACACTTCACTGTGCCACATACACTTCACTGTACCACATACACTTCACTGTGCCACATACACTTCACTGTGCCACATACACATCACTGTACCACATACACTTCACTGTGCCACATACACTTCACTGTGCCACATACACTTCACTGTGCCACATACAATTCACTGTGCCCCATACACTTCACTGTGCCACATACACTTCACTGTGCCACATACACTTCACTGTGCCACATACACTTCACTGTGCCACATACACTGCACCTTTGTCATACCTCGCCTCTACCTGTCACTCTTCCTGTGTTAACACATCCACCTCAACTATCTGTGTCACTGCACCTGTGTCACACGTATCTGTCACTTCACCTGTGTCATATATAACATTGACACAACAGCAGTGAGATAAGCTATAATAGCAATAAACAGTGACACGGTTAAGCAGACGGTTTTCACTGCCAGGAATCTTGAATGTTAAGATGAGATAATGAGACATTCAGCAAGACATTCAGTGTATGGTTGAATGCAGAGTCTCACCGTCTCCAACAATGGTCTGATTGTTGTGATGGAGGAAGACGAGGAGGGAGGGAGGGAGGGAGGGAGGGAGGAGCAGTGAGGGGTAAGGGATAGTGGGAGGGAGAGACTGAGGGATAGAGGATGGAGGGATGGAAGAAAAGGCAGGAGGAAGGAAGGAAGGAAGGGAAGGGCCGTCGGATGAAGGAAGTATATACGCATATATGTTTTATTTAGTCTTTGGGTACATAAAGACTTTTTACAAAGGCACTGTGACTTATTTCCATTAAAGTCCCTATTAGTTGACATAGGTACAAAGGTACACTCAATACATTCTTAATAATAACAAAGAAAAAGAATACAAATGAACATATTAGATCAAGGTTATATTACAACCTTATAACTATATTATCAACACAACATATCGCTCCCCTCACATTCTCTATCCTCATTCAATAGTTTTTTTTTAGCTTTATTTTAAGACTGGCACTGGCATGAGGAGGCAGCCTGTTTTGGGTCTTTATATCTGAGTAATGGAAGGTGTTTAAGACCTGGCCATCTATTTCGGGTACTAAGAAATTGTGTTCACTTTCTTAGTATAATAATTGTTTTGTTTCCCTGACATGTCAGTTTCCCTGACATGTCAGTTTCCCTGACATGCATGAATCAAAGGATTTTCTCAGATATTTCACTGAAGTCACTGTTGAGATGGGTTTACCGTTCCAGTATACTAAAATCTAAAATACAGTGAAGTATGAAATATGCTTTTTCCTAAATGTAGCGGTGATTTGTCTATTAACCATTCATGACAGGACTCTAAAGTCCAGTGACAGTACATTAGCTAGATGCTCTGCTTCTTTACTAGAGGCTAGGAGAGCACTGTCACCTCTAAAAATGTTTATATTTAACACTAATGAGGATGTTATTTACACAACACTGCAGAGTAGAGGACCCAGAATGATTCCCTGCGGGACTACACCCCACATGTTATGCGCCACGAGATCTGCTTTAGTATTACTCACCTTGATACTTTGTTTCTGGTAAGACTTTACAACTGTCTTCAGGGCCTATGCCGTGACCTGGTAGTTTCTTCCATAATATGCTACTATTCACTGTATCAAATGCGGTTTGTTTTTTGTATGACTAGGGTTACCATGTCTGTGAAATTTCATGTTTACAATGTGTTTCTTGGTCATTCATGAAGTTAATTAAGAAGGTATCGGATGAATGTGATCCCTCAGAACCCTGATTGGTAACTTTGGTAATTACGATTGATAAATATCAGAAAACGGAAGGGACTTGAACCATGGCAGGTGAGTTTTAAAACTCCCAGGCCAGTGCGCTAACCACTAGTCCACTCGTCCACTCATTTTTTTTATTAATTTGCAATCGTGTTTTATACGATTTCGTGAGTAACAATGATTGGTAAGCTGATCATTTACTGCAGCTTTCTTTAAGATTTTGGACATTACGCTGAGGGAGGGGGGAAGGAGGAAGAAGAGGAGAGAGAGAAGATGAAAGGGACGGAAGGAGAGAGGGAGGGAGGGAGCAAGCAAGAGAGTGCGTGGAGGAAGTGACGGAGAAGGATAAATTAGGCAGATATAAAGAGGAGAAGGGGAGTCAGCAAGAGAGAGAACAGAGAGGGGGGGGGAGAGAGAGGCAACAGGTGGTAGCCGAGAGAGAAAGAGAAGCAGTAAAAGAGAGAGAATGAATCACCTTCCTCTCTCTTACTAACCACCTTCTCTTTTCCGTGTACGGAGAGAAAGAACGAGAGAGAACGAGAGAGAGAGAGAGAGAGAGAGAGAGAGAGAGAGAGAGAGAGAGAGAGGAGAGAGAGAGAGCAAAACAGCAAAATAACACCCCACGGTAGATATTGGTCAGCTTTTCCTGGTTCACTTTACACTTGTCAAAGAGGATAGAACACTGTGTTCAAAGACCACCGTCACTCTTCAAGGGCTCAACAGCTTCCCAGAAACAAGTCAGTGACCTCTCACTAGGAAACAACCTTTTGGAGTGTTTTCCTGCTGGGTGGCCTGCTGGGGGCCTGCTGGTGGCCTGCTGGGGCCTGCTGGTGGCCTGCATTCCAGGAAGGTTCAGCGACCCTTACCAAGGAAGAACTTAAGGGAGAATATTACCTGCTGGTAGTCAGGGTCAGTGACCCCTCACACAGGGAGGAACCATGAGAACATGTTTCCTTACACCTGTTCCCCCTGTTCACCTAGCAGTAAGTAGGTACCTTGGTGTTAGCCGACTGATGTGGGTGGCATCCTGGGGGGTGATAGCATACTTTAGATAAGCCCTGGGCTTTGAAATGAGCCGAGAAGGATAACAACTTTTAGCCTGTAAAATTGATTTGTGTAATTTTTTACACCATGTTGTATACCAGTGGTATACAATACCAGTGGTATACAATACCAGTGGTATACAATACCAGTGGTATACAATACCAGTGGTATACAATACCAGTGGTATACAATACCAGTGGTATACAATACCAGTGGTATACAATACCAGTGGTATACAATACCAGTGGTATACAATACCACTGGTATACAATACCAGTGGTATACAATACCAGTGGTATACAATACCAGTGGTATACAATACCAGTGGTATACAATACCAGTGGTATACAATACCAGTGGTATACAATACCACTGTTATACAATACTACTGGTATACAATACCACTAGTATGCAATACCAGTGGTATACAATAACAGTGGTATACAATATCACTGGTATACAATACCACTGGTATACAATACCACTGGTATACAATACCACTGGTATACAATACCAGTGGTATACAATACCACTGGTATACAATACCAGTGGTATACAATACCACTAGTATACAATACCACTGGTATACAATACCACTAGTATACAATACCAGTGGTATACAGTACCACTGTATACAATACCACTGGTATACAATACCA
Source organism: Cherax destructor (assembly GCA_009830355.1). Taxonomy (NCBI): domain Eukaryota; kingdom Metazoa; phylum Arthropoda; class Malacostraca; order Decapoda; family Parastacidae; genus Cherax; species Cherax destructor. Next base: position 215,226 of record WNWK01001174.1, on the reverse strand, counting down.
CTAGTATACAATACCACTGGTATACGTACAATACGGACCAGATGAAGAATTAGACACATGTGCAACACCTGTTGGTGACGTGTTCAGCTGCCTTCCTTTGTCGGTGACGTGGTCACCTGTTCTCATGTATGCGGCTCATGGTACACCATTTTTAACATTAGTGTAACAAGTTAATTTCAGCTAAAACTGAATCATGTTTCATATATTACTAATTCGCTTTCATAAATCCGTGAATAAAACACTCAATATTTTTTCATATAAATATTTGACTTGTTTTGGCAAGAGACACATTAACAGACCTACTGGAATTAACAAGAAAATTAATATTTAAAGTTACAGTAATGTTACATGCAATATTATTGTTAATATTAATTTTAATTGTTAAAGGGGTGGACGGGTAAGCCAGCAGAAGGCCTCGGTCAGATTACCAAAAGCTCCAGTGGCGAGTCATCACAATAACCAGGATCTGCGTCAGGAAACACTTGTCTTGTTTCCTAATGAATGTTACCTAACCTAACCTAAGCCCAGCAGGGATATACACACGGAGAGGTTTATTTATCTCTGTGTATATATGCTAAGCTTATTTAATTCCTACTTCAGGGGTTTAAATATTCTTGTCTGGTGGTGAGAAAGGTCGCATGCAACCTTAATGACCCTAGTTTAGTCGGCAGGCTTTAAACCCCGTTAACAAACACTTAACTCTAACCAATCCTTGCTAAAGTTGGCGTATGTATGTATGTATAATGTATGTATGTATATATAGATATATATATATATATATATATATATATATATATATATATATATATATATATATATATATATATATATATATATATATAATGCGATTCTCCTGAACATCTTAGGGACAAGATTGGAATCCATGACCAAAAGTTCGTCGACGGAGCCAGGATCTGGGATAATCTAACAGGCTCTGAAACCAGACCTGCTCCCCCAAACAACTACAAACAGTCGCACTGGGATGGCCCAGTAGTAGAGAATATAGCCTCAGCAATGCTTCAGAGTGTGTCAGGGAAGGATAGAGCCCGCCTCCTTGCAGTGAGAGCTCCTCATGCAGGAGACTTTCTGTTGGCTGTTCCCAACTCCAGCCTTGGCACACGCCTCGACCCACAGACCATCCGCATTGGTGTTGCCCTTCGACTTGCTGCCCCTATTCTCGCCGAACAGTGAAGCAGCAGACCGATTCGGATACCATGGTCTTGTGTGTCGTAAATCCGAGGGAAAGATTGCAAGACATGAAGAGGTTAATAACATTATCAAGTGGAGTTTCACAACAGCCGGATGCCCAGCAGTAAGGGACCACCCTAACTATGCAAATCTGATGGCAGCCAAAAGCGTCCAGATGGTATCACCCTTCAAGCCTGGACAGACGGCAAGCAGGGGTGGACTACATGTGCATCTACCTTGGCTGATACCTATCCTACAGGAGGAAGGAGGCAGCTGCTACCTTCAGGAGTCCAAGTCGAAATATGGAGAACTTGCTCATCATTATATGTTTGTTCCCATAGGCTCAGAGACCCTTGGCTCATGGGGAAAGAGTGCATCTAGGTTCTTCAAGGAGCTGGGCAAAAGACTCAACAGGGTAACTGGGGATCCCAGGGCATCTAGTTTTCTGTTTCAGCGACTCAGCGCTGCTGTTCAGAGGGTAATGCATGCTGTATTTGGCACGCGCCCCAGCTCTGAGGAGCTGGATGAGATTTTTGCATTATAATCAGTGACAAACATGTAACAATATGTACTAGACATGTATCTCTCACACCTCGTGTACTGTATATGCCTATATATATATATATATATATATATATATATATATATATATATATATATATATATATATATATATATATATATATATATATATATGACACTGTTATAAAGTATATGCATCATGCTTATTAGGGACACCTGACCACACGCCTCGTCATACTAATTAAGGAAATATGTGTGTGCCATCTTCCTGTTGCTCCTCCTGGTGTAATAGTTAGGTACACATCTCCAGGCTGAGGAAGTGACTGCCTCAAAACTGCTACTTCTACTTCTTGACTGATGGCCTGAGTACATAATCTTTACCTCTCCATATTTACTGACCTCTATATTCGCCTTCTGTGTAGGTGGGACGTTTTAGAAGTAAATATATTGAAAACTGTTGCACGTGTGTCATCTATTGATGTTATTATAAGTGTGACCTCCTTCTAGACGGTAGTGTTCTCGTGGCCGTCATCAGAAGACAACCTGGTGTTTTATTCCTCAGGAAACAGGTCATTATCTGCCATCACGCGTCTTTTAATCAGATGATGCCCAGTGAAGAGATGAAGCATCTGCCGGTCCACTGAGGCTGTTTTTCTTAACCCCAGGAGGTGAACATTATCAATATTTAATCACATAAACAGTGAATTAAATTCACTATTCATCAGTATTGGTGGACGACACGCGAACATCTGGCAATATTGGAATGACCGAAAGGTATTACATTATTGATCAATAGCACACTGCTAGACACTGCCAGGGTGCTGAGTAATAGCATGGTGTTAGGTTATGTAGCTATGTTGTACAAAAGCATAGCTGGAGGCACCAGTACCAAGACGTAGATGATCCAGAGGTGTGGGTCTGGTATAAGGTTTCAGAGGTGGGGATCTGGTATAGGGTATCAGATGTGTGGGTCTGGTATAGAGTAACAGAAGTGTTGGTCTGATATAGAGTATCAGAGGTGTTGGTCTGGTATAGAGTATCAGAGGTGTTGGTCTGATATAGAGTATCAGAGGTGTTCGTCTGGTATAGAGTATCAGAGGTGTTGGTCTGATATAGAGTATCAGAGGTGTTGGTCTGGTATAGAGTATTAGAGGTGTTGGTCTGATATAGAGTATCAGAGGTGTTGGTCTGGTATAGAGTATTAGAGGTGTTGGTCTGATATAGAGTATCAGAGGTGTTGGTCTGGTAGGAGAGGATCTACGCCCACTTACAGACAAAGGACAGGGGAGAGAGGGAGAGAGAGAGAGAGAGAGAGAGAGAGAGAGAGAGAGAGAGAGAGAGAGAGAGAGAGAGAGAGAGAGAGAGAGAGAGAGAGAGAGAGAGAGAGAGAGATGATTCTGAAGAAGAGTTGTTCACACCCAGGGTCTAGAGAGGGATTTACTGAAATTAGTGAAGAATCGGCTAGACTGATACTACTGGACCAGCAACACACTTGGAAAGGACCCAACCACTGAACCACCTACACTGATAATACTGGACCAGGTAAACTGATACACTGGTCCAGCAACACATTCACCCACGTATGGAGAAGGCCCCCCACCTTGTGCAGGTGCGAAACACTTCCAAGAATTTCATCTTAGACATCAGTAAACACTGCAAACATACCGACTTCCTGATGAAGACGTCAGTGGCTTCGAGGAGCGTACTAGGTACTCCTGGTCAGCAGGAGCACAGTTTATGAACTTGGCTAATTTTAAATTCATTATTTAAAGTGAGCTGGGTCAGTGAAGATCAAAGGCCGCTCCGGTGGCGGCACCTATTGTTGTGCAGGTGGGCAGGGGAGGGATGAGACCAGCAACTGATAACATGGGGTCGGGTAGCAATTACGGGGTCGTGGAGAATGCAACACGCCACCTGATCTACTATCACATATATCAGGTTGTGTCTGGGTTTCATTAGAATTTATGGTAAGCGCTAAACCCATGTGGTTTAAGCTTGATCCTCCGTCTACTGAGCTCGAGACATACGTGTTTCCTATTTGTACTCGCCTACATTCTGTATTATATCGACTCCAGGCTGAGGGACTGATTACCTCAATCTCCTTCTGATCTTCACTATTCTTCGTTGTATTGGACTGATGAAGCCACTGTGGGGCGAAACGTTTCCACAATAAAGATACCCAAGTGTTGCACATGTGTCTAATTTATCAACCATTTATTTACAACGAGGATAAAGCTGGACCGGTTAAGACAAGATGATTCTGAGAGTTACGCTGGATGAGGAAGCCATTGTTCTGGTCGTAGTCTTGTTGTGCTGCTGTTGCTGCTGCTGTTGCTGCTGCTGTTGTTGCTGCTGCTGCTGCTGCTGCTGCTGCTGCTGGAAAACAATGTTTACATTACCTCCCGTAATGGAATACGGACAGGAAACACAGCTGGCTTTACATTTTCAGTATTTAACTATGATACAGCAATCTGCCATCCACGATGGAATGATGACAAGGAACTGTGTGGTATGAACCTTGGTTGTTAGGTTAGGTAAGGTTAGGTTAGGTTAGGTAAGGTTAGGTTAGGTTAGGTTAGGTAAGGTTAGGTTAGGTTAGGTAAGGTTAGGTTAGGTTAGGTTAGGTAAGGTTTGTCAGGAAAGAGGACAAGTGTTTCCTGACGCGGGTCTTGGTCATATGGTGACCCACAGCTGGGGCGATGTAGCTCCTTGTTCCAGCACTCTAACAGCACACTGCGGTGTATTTCAGGCTGCTGAATTATTCATAACTTGACGACAGACTATGCTCCTTGTGTTCCGTGAATACAGTTCCCTTGTGTTCCGTGTATCTTTCTTCCCTGTCACCGCCGCTCCAGTATGTCCCTCCCTGGACATCACCGTCTTCCTGTTTCCACTTCTAATTTCTCTTCCCGTCGTCACCTTATTCCTCATAACTGTCATCCCATTCACGATTTTCTATTTATTTCCCTTCATTTTTCTCTTCTTCCTTTTCTCCTTCCCACTTTCTGCTTCACCTCCTCACGTTTCACGGCCTCCTCACATCTCCATTCTACCAACTCCACTTCCTGTCTTTTCCCCTTTCTCCCCATAGTGGTCTGCCTCTCCTTTCCCCTGTGTTGACTCCCGTCCCGCTCAGTAACAGTCAAGGTTGCGATATAATTAACAGTTAGAGTCATTAGGCAAGATAATGAGTGGTGTGGATCACGAGAGCGGCCATGGATCCATACTGAGGGTGAGACATTACCTAGTCAACCCACGTCTCCTGCCCCCCCTCATCCTTTTCCTCTTCTGCTTCTCCTCCTTTTTTGTTTCTGTTGTTGTTGTTCTTAGTAAGTAAATTTATTTACGTACAGGTACACATACATACAGTTACACAAATTATCATACATGGTAACATGTGTAAATTACCTAGATTAACCCAAAAAAGTCAGACAAAGTTGCGTATCTCTATTGGGATCTTCTTCTTCTACTTCTTCTTCTTCTTCTTCTTCTTCTTCTTCTTCTTCTTCTTCTTCTTCTTCTTCTTCTTCTTCTTCTTCTTCTTCTTCTTCTTCTTCTTCTTCTTCCTCAGTTCTCGTGCAGCTGAACTGCAGAAGGTGTGTAACAAGAGAGGAACTTTGAGGGAGGGATTATGTTAGTGGTGGTGGGCGAGGCATCAGTGACCCTCACTGTGGTGATGGGGGACCCAGCGTCAACTTTATGGGAGGCCAGGCGCCTGATATATGGTGTGAAGGCGGCCAGGGACCAAAATATGAGGTCTATCATCCACCTTGTCAAGTGCAAGGAGACCTTAGTAGCCTAGCTTATTGGTACATGGGAAGATTCTAATACCAGGCACAAGAGAACGTAAATGGAAGCTGAAAATGCACTAGTCAGAGGTGCGTTTATGAGGTGGAACAACCTGGGTGGAGAAGTGATGAAGACAGACCCTGTACGCAGTTGTAAGAAAAGGTACGATATGACTTACGAGGCTGAATCAACAGAAGAATGATTGGAATAAACAGAAGAATGACTGGGTACTCGAACCGTGGTCCTGGCATGTAGCAGGCCCAACGCTGTGTGCCACTGAACTACCATGATTACAATAGGAAGGTTATACAGACAGCACTTCTGTTAATGGTCTGTATGAGCGGCACAAACTCTGCCCCTACTTTCTTTTTCCACAGGTGTACCCTGAAAGCCTCTGGGGCTGTCAGAAGAGACAGTAAGGTCACAGTTGGTGCTGCTGATACAGACAAGTCACAGAAGATCTGTTTCAAGAATCTTTCTTTTGTAAGCATCGTAGATTATTAGTGCAGCGCTGGACGTGCTACCTGATAGGATACTGTTTGAGTCAACTTTCATTCTTCCTTTTATTCATTGACACTTGTTTATTTTGTTGAATAGACAAAGACTGAGACGAAGATCAGTGACACAACTCAACGTTAAAGACGCAAGTGAGTCACAGGAATGTTAGGAAGTATTTCTTCAGTCATAGAGTTGTCAGGAAGTGGAATAGCCTAGAAAGCGACGCAGTGGAGGCAGGAACCATACATAATTTTAAGACGAGCTTTGATAAAGCTCATGGAGCAGGGAGAGAGAGGACCTAGTAGCAATCAGTGAAGAGGCGGGGCTAGGAGCTATGACTAGACCCCTGCAACCATAAATAGGTGAGTACAAATAGGTGAGTACACACACGCACACACACAATGTGGGAGTGTTCCCGACTGGGGTGTCCAATTATTTTCACGGTGCCGTGTTTGAGATGTAAAAATATCTTTGTCTTCTAACAAGACTCGAGTCAGAAGTCTTGTGTATGTGAGGGTGTGAATGTGTATGTATGAGGGTGTGAATGTGTGTGTGTGAGGGTGTGAATGTGTGTGTGTGAGGGTGTGAATGTGTATGTGTGAGGGTGTGAATGTGTGAGGGTGTGAATGTGTGAGGGTGTGAATGTGTGAGGGTGTGAATGTGTGAGGGTTTGAATGTGTGAGGGTGTGAATGTGTGAGGGTGTGAATGTGTGAGGGTGTGAATGTGTGAGGGTTTGAATGTGTGAGGGTGTGAATGTGTGAGGGTGTGAATGTGTGAGGGTGTGGATGCGTACGATAGTCGAAATAATAAGCAACAAAACTGATATAGGCCTAGCTTAGGCTACATTCCATACAGCATTTTTATTTGTGAATCCTATGAACGATACCCAGAAGTGAGGAACATCAGTTTGTGAGCATTGAAACTTAAGGTAATAAAGCAAATTGGTAATAAAAGGAGATAATCACGCCAAATTTATTAGGTTAAAATAATGCCATGTTAACATAATTCCCACATCCATGGATTTCCAGATCCGACCGGTCGGTCGGTCGGAGCGGAACTCGTACGTAAGTCGGGGAATATCTGTTAGTATAGGTAAGGTTTGTCGGGAGACAGAAACGGTGTTTCACGACGCTGGTCTCAGTCACATGGTGACCCAGATAGTGGATCAATAGACGAGTTAACAGTGTGTTGTTAGTCATTGTAAACAACTCATTACAGTGTTAATGAATCAATGTGTAAACACTTTATTACTGCTGTTATTGACCTAACGAACACATGTGTTGGAGTACACTCCCAGAACCCAGTACACTCCCAGAACCCAGTACACTCCCAGAACCCAGTACACTCCCAGAACCCAGTACACTCCCAGAACCCAGTACACACCTCTGCAGGAGTTGCGTAGGAAAGCTATGAGCACGGGGAACACAAGACAGCTATCAGGTCCATAAGAAAACTGAGGTACACGAGAAAGCTATGTAACAAAAACTCCTTTTTTTAAGAAGTGCCTATCTACGTTCAATCCTTTCCTCGTGTTGATGTGTCTAGCTCTTCTATGCTCATTTGTCAGATTTTCTGGCTCTGTGTTTATCCCAGTGCCTCTTGGCCTCAACAACCATGACAGGGCCACTACTGGCTCTTCTCATGTCTTCAAAGGTCTGTCTGGTATGAATCGCTGTCTATTATCTCCAATAATAATAATAATAATAATAATTATTATTATTATTATATATTAAATCAGCAGAATGATTATTTTCATTTAGTTTAATAGTTTAATAAAGTTCTGTCAGTTACCAAAAAATCATCAAAAAGGATAAGTTAAAGTCTAAAAACAAAAAACGTTGGTTGAGTCGATGTGTAGGAAGGCAGTTAAACCCTCTAGGGAGGTTCCTTGATGCTGCTCAGGGGCTCTTGATTTAAGGAGTTGAACCTGTGCTCCAATTCCTTGAATCGAACCATGAATGTCTTCCATTTTCCCATCCTCTTTCCAAGGCGCTGTATGAACTTATGGGGTTCAACCCTCCATTCTCTATGAATGTAGAAAATGTAGGAAGCAGCTAACGTACTGTGCAGTTATCGTACTGTGCAGTTAAAGTACTGTGCAGTTATCGTACAGGAGGATGATCACTTTCCTAATGTTGCATAGATCAATACAGTAATGGCATGCAATACCCACAAGATAAGGAATTACACACGTGTGCAACACCTTGTATTTCACATATATACACCCAGGTGTTGCACCTGTGTCTAATACCTCGTCACATAGATCAAGATGCTCTCCCACCTGGAGATGTATTATCGTAATGCAAAACTCATCCTCTATGATGAAGTGTGACAAGGAAACATTGTTTTGTTTGCAGTATGTTGTGATTATTCCTGACAGGGAGGTATCCTTGTGAGGAATACCTCCCAGTGAGGAATACCTCCCTGTGAGGAATACTTTGTGGGTTACCTTCTCTTCACATCTATACCTTGCTGGATGCTTAACACCCTGTCAGAACTAGATATTCATTAGAGAACAAAATAGTCAAATACCGTGGCTGGTGGGCTTCACAAATGACCCCCTCCCCCTCAGGAGATGAACTTTATGACGGTGTTTTGGTCCACCTTAGACTTTTGTCAAGTCACAACTTATAGACATCCATTGAATTTGATTTGCAGGTGAGTGTGGCCGTCTGTGTCCTCTTGAAACGTAGCTATCACAGGTAGGGCAGCAGCACATTACTGATGTAGGCTGTTTTGTTTTAAGAAAGCGTAACATACGCTCCATCAATCACTTTCTCACTTGCCTGCTTCACCCTTTCTCAATCTCACCTCCCCATATTTCCTCACCCTTTCTCTCTCTCCCACTCGAATCTTCACCCTTCTTCCATCTTCCACTCTTATTCCTCGCCACCCTCCCTCTTCCCTCCAACCCCTCACCTCAATCAATATTTCTACCCCACTCTACACCAACCTTCCCCACCATCCTCTCCCCTAACACTACTCTCAGTCCCACTCCCTCTCTCGCCCCACTCCACCGTCCAATACAGCCTAACCACTATGGCACTCGGACCCTTCACACTCTAAAACTTTTGCACCATCTTCTCCTATACCCCTTAAGAATCCTCACCCATTACATGCCTCTATATATAACAAGAAATCAAAAATGCCTTGCAGCAACGGAAGAGAATTCAGTGTCTGGTATAAGACAGAGAATGTCACCAGCAAAACCGGAAAACTGAAAGAATGTGGGATTTTAATCCAGACATTATGACAATCTAGAAATTGAATTATGAGTAATACCCAGTGCAGTATTCCCAGAGGAATATCAAATACTGGGAATTGAAAGAGGATACAGAAAGCGGAGGAGAGTTGATGCTATTGATCAGAAACTACTGGAGTAGTGAGGAACCGGGACACTTATACACCGGTGAGTTATGGGGAGATGGGACACCCATTCACCGGGCAGTTATAAAGAAGCGGGACACCCATACAGTGGACAGTAATAAAGAACTGAAACACACTGAAGATCTCAGACAATACATAACAGAGAAATAATGATTGAAGGAGCAAGTAATGGCAGAGATATAAAACTTGTCACCTATGAACAGGAGGATGAGAAAGAGTAACATTACAAGAGTAATAAAAGAGTATCACCTTCACAAGTCATCTATATTGTTCTCTTTACACTTACACGACCCTCAGTAATGACGTTGTCCCAGACTGAAGTTTCTTGTTCGATGGCAGGTATTGTCGACGATATATGATTGAATTAGATGACAGGTATTGCAGACCAAGTATGATGTGTATCTATCAGCGTATATACACAGAGGTGTGTGGAATTCCGGGTATATATTCCAAAAGATGTTTATCTCTCAGCGTGTATACACCGAAAGGTGTGTATATCTCAGCGTGTATACTCTATGACCGAGAGATGTGTATCTTCGAGGGCATATACACCGAGTGGTATGTATTTCGCAGTGTATATATACCTGGAGTATAACTGGAGAGGGTTTCAGGGGTCAATGCGCCCGCGGCTTGGTCTGAGACCAGGCCCCGTGGTGGATCAGGGTCTGATCAACCAGGCTGTTACTGCTGGCCGCAAGCAAACTGACGTACAAACCACAGCCCGGCTGGTCAGGTACTGACTTTAGATGTCTGTCCAGTGCCTTCTTGAAGACAGCCAGGGGTCTATTGGTAATCCCCCTTATGTATGCTGGGAGGCAGTTGAACAGTCTTGGGCTCCTGACACTTATTGTGTCTCTCAGTGTACTCATGGCGCCCCTGCTTTTCATCGGGGGAATGTTGCATCTCCTGCTGAGTCTTTTGCTTTCATAGGGAGTGATTTTCGTGTGAAGGTTTGATACTAATCCCTCTAAGATTTTCCAAGTGTATATTATCATGTATCTCTTTCGCCTGCGTTCCAGGGAATACAAATCAAGGTACTTCAACCGTTCCCAGTAATTTAGGTGCTTTATCGTACTTAGGTGTGTCGTGAATGTTCTTTGTACACTCTCCAGGTCAGCAATTTCGCCAGCCTTGAAGGGGGCAGTTAGTGCATCACGGTGTACCAACAAGAGGTATGTATCTAAGAATACATATATATTCGAAGAAGTGTATATCTCACTCACTCCTGGTCTCTAATAGGCTACAGTAATCCACACTCTACCTAATTCAAGTGTGTAATTCACTATGTCTTGAAAAAAAAAGTAAAAAAAAGAAAATTGTGTTGGCCTGGGAAGGTGTTTCAAAATCATGTACATGTTTATTGGTTGTAGAGGATATTTATACAAGTATTTATTTGTTTTGTGGTTTTTCCGATAAGGTATAAATGTCATGTCATACGTATGTCTTATATCTTATCCTCAAGGATTTTGTATGATTAGGTAATGAATGTTTTAAATGGTTTGGATCATGAGGCATGAAGATGTACTTACTTGTAATGTAAATTCTTGGGAGTTTAGTCGTGCCATTTCATTGTTGTGCTCTGGTAGTGAGTAATGCCCCTGAGGGTTTACAGGTATGTAATGCAGATGTATAGTGTTTGAACTTAGGACATGGGCAAGGATTGTATATATTCGGTAGAATTTATGAGTTATCACTGTGTTAACTCATTGTAATAAAACAATAAAAAAAACAATGATAATTTATGTTGTATGTGCTTTATATATTGACGTTGTGGACACTCATATGAACTCTTATTTGATCAGTGTAATAAAGTAATGATAGGCGGATAAATACAATATCTATGCAAGTTATTTTTTTTTTTTTGAGAGAGACTTAGGTCTCGTAATCAAAGAGTTTGTTAATATATATAATTTTCTATGGAGATTCTTGGGGATACATTCAATACGTTGGGTTTCATTATATATTTTGTTTGTAGGAATACACTAAAGGGTAAATGAGATTGTTTATTATGTATGGTTATATAGTTTAAGGTCAATTGTTGTTAGTTGCTGTACTAACGTGGGGTTGGTTTAGGTGTATAGTCTTTTACACACGTTTTAGTGCTGTGTGTAATATATTTTCACTTAATTGGGACTTCGTATACAATAAGGGTAGTGTTAGGTAATGTATGGAATTTTGATTATCATTGTGTGTCTTGGGGATCAGTGTTTCATCATGTAGGGCGCATATTATTTTGGTAATTGTATTATTTGGTTCCTATTATAATGGCATGTATGTTGTGAACACTTGCTTCATATTGATGAAGGTTTTGTTTTTATGTTTATGTTATGTGTTTTTTTTTTTACTTTGGAATTATGTTCTTTGTAAGGATACTTTGTACTGCAATGTATATATGACGTTATTTTAAACAAAATATAAAAACAAATTCACTTTTGGTTTCATTATAACTTGCTACATTGGTCTACACTTCCTCCACCTCCACTGAACATCACTGTCTTCCACTTCCTCGCTTCCTTCAGTCACTTTTTCTCACACGTATCTTTATCTATCTTTTATGTGGTTGATTTTTGCTTCTTCTCCGTCACCGTCAGAAGTCAGTGCCGCCCTTCCCTCAGGACACTTTCCGCAGGAGCCTCCTGATACACTTTCCACCTCTACGAGGTGGAAAGTGTGAGGGTAGGTGAGGGTGTGACAGAGTCAGTGTTTATATCATCATCATTTTAGATCCATCTTCTTCCAGTTTATGTATTAGATCTTTTATTCCAGAACAACATCTTTTAATTCCTCTTCCCCATCATGCACTGCCTAACAAAAATCCCACACATTGATCTCCGGTCAGACATAAACACCACGTTAAATCTCCCCAACATTCATGAACTACGCGTCACATCTTCTGGATACAAAAAGTAATAGAGAGTGACTCACGAAATCGTAATGCCACGATTGCAAAACAAAACATACCACTGGTGGGGATAGAACCCGCGATCAGAGAGTCTTAAAACTCCAGACCGACGCGTTAACCACTGGGCCAGCTTCTTAACGCGTCGGTCTGGAGTTTTTGACTTTTTGATCGCGGGTTCTATCCCCGCCAGTGGTATGGTTTTAGTTTTTTTAATAGTGGGTTTTTCATCCATTTACAGACTTCCTCCTTGACACAGACTCCTGAACACTGCTGAACTCTCATCTATTCTGCGGTTTATACACTCAGTCTCCATCCATCCATCTATAGATATAGTTACTCTCAGTATAGCTATAATAATGATATACGATGCAGATAAGTTAATGAATAAGACACGTACAACACTTTGTTATCTTTATTGACGAATTAAGATACTAGAGTCTTGCACATAATGTTTTATACACTCCCAAGTATCTAAATACATTCTCTTTATCAATATATTATGTATGATTCAGAGATGGCGTCACTACCAAACTGAGGGACCAGTGCCAATATGAGTATCAGTTACCCTCATGGAACAGTGTCAAATCAAAAAATAATACGAGGGTTCACGTAAACACTTGGAATACTGCTACTTTTCACTGTGTTTGTGATATGTGCTGACTATGCTACAATTTATTATGTATTCATCACACAATCACTTTTTGCATTCCCTCTGAACCAGCCAAGCAGACAGTTAAGACGGAGTAACCTCAAAGGGGCCCCGGCTACTCTGATTCGTCTACCATCTGGGTGAGAATATTCTCCCAGCTGAATGGATGTTAAGTTTCCACACCCGGAAACTCTTGTGTGAACTGAAGAGCCAAATGCAGTGAGTGAACTTTGCTCTTTGTCGCTCATTAACATCTTGCTGCTCCATTACACTTTGTATATATTTTATATATTGGTGGAGGGAATGCATGGGTATTCAGAAACTTTGTATTTGCCTTTGCTTTTATTTTATGAAGTTTGTTCCTTGTCTGGTGTCTTGTTCTAGAGACAGGTACAGCAAGCCTTTCTTAGACTACCTGTGTTCTTAATAATGGTTTTATTGCGTATTAAGATGTCACCTGTTTCTTGTGATCTTATTACATTGTTTATCATGTTTATCAAGTTGTTTAACATACGTTTCTCTTCCACTTCCACGTAGAAGCATGTTAAGAGGCTCGTAAGTTATCCCCCGTCTTCTAAGAACCTGTTCATTTTTCCACTATAATCTACCTTGTCCATAATTACTATCGCATTTGCTTTGTCTGTTTCGTAAGGTGAAGTTCAGGATCTTACCTTAATTCATGGTATAACTTAACAAATCTTTGGGGACAATTGTGTTGCAGAGGTCTGAACAACACAATTGTTCTCAGAGATTTGTTAAGTTATACCATGAATTAAGGTAAGATCCTGGACTTCACCTTACGAAACAGACAAAGCAAATGCTATAGTAATTATGGACAAGGTAGATTATAGTGGAAAAATGAACAGGTTCTTAGAAGACGGGGGATAACTTACGAGCCTCGCAACGCTAGTGTTACTGCACATGTTAGTACAAGACTTGCACTGTCTGAAATCCTTTCCCCGTCGTTCCTCAGCTCTCTCACCCATGTCCAGTCCCCCTCACAAAAACTACTCACACATTTCAACAGCTTATTATCTATCACGTACATCTGCAAATCTTGCCACATTACTCCTCCGTCCTCCCTGTCATACATATTCCAAATCAATAAATAAAGCCAATGTTTACTTTCCCTCAAGTATAGCTATTTTTTGTTTTGGTTTAATGTGAGAAAATTATTAACACGTCAACTCTTTGGTATTTCTACTAGATCATTAATAATTCTGATATACGAATTGCTTATAATATTTATTAATCCTTATTAATACCTATTCCCTTATTAAGGCTCTTCTCATCTTATCTTTAGTCCCCCTTTCCCTTCGCTCGGAGGGAGAGCTTATTACCTTCCCTTCTTTCATGTGCACTGAAGAAATCTACCAGCAATTCTAACACCTTATCTCTACTGACCTTTCAAGGAAGGGTTACTGGATGCCAGTGAAAGGCTCTGGATCTAAGGAAATAAAGGTACTCTCTCATTATCTGGATCAAGGTGAGCGTGACTTTTATGCTCCGGGGACTGAATTATCCTTCAGGGTTTTACTGCCTCTCACTTAGAATAATAATATTCTTCCTACCTGGCCTCCAGCGATTCAGACTTAATGCCTCCATCCTTACTGCCTCTCTTCTCTCTCTCTCTCTCTTCTCTCTCTCTCTCTCTCTCTCTCTCTCAGTTATATTATGAAAGTTGTAGATTGGGCAGGTCCGTCTTAAATACAACCTACCCATCATTCTCCACCTGACTCTCCACACTACTCATGTACTCTTTACCCAGGTAGATCTGTTTGTGACTTGATAAAACCCACTGTGTGGGCGAAACGTTGTCTTTATTTTTCAAAAAATGAAGTCAGAATATAACTGAAAGAGAGAGAGAGAGAGAGAGAGAGAGAGAGAGAGAGAGAGAGAGAGAGAGAGAGAGAGAGAGAGAGAGAGAGAGAGAGAGAGAGAGAGAGAGAGAGAGAGAGAGAGAGAGAGAGAGAGAGAGAGAGGCAGTAAGGATGGTTGGCATTAAGTCTGAATCTCTGAAAGCCAGGTAGAAGGAATATTATTATAAAGGTTCGCATTATACTGCCTTTATCTTTATTTTTCCATCACGTGGGTATATTATATAATTTATTTCTTCACTCGTGTTAATGTATCTTATTCCTCCTCGTCTTAATCAGGGAAGTTCTGTCTTGTTTTCACGTACTTTTAAAAAAGATCTTATAATTTGTCCAACTTTTGAACTTCTGTTTCCGTAGTGAACATCAAACCAGGTTCACCTTAAGGCAGTTCTGCTTTCTCCAAAACTATTTTCTTTTTATTTTCAGCAATAATGCCTTACAATTTCTTTCAGTTACTCTTTTTTGTGCCTTTTCACTACTTTATTTCCTCCGCTTTCCAATATAATTCACCTTGTATAATTTTTTAAATAGTGACAAAAAAGCTTTCATCTGTCAAGTTTTCCCGTCTTTACCAACATCTTCACCCTCATCATTCCTCCAGGCATTCATTTTCCCGTCTTTACCAACATCTTCACCCTCGTCATTCCACCAGTCATTCATTTTCCCATCTCTACCAACATCTTCACCCTCGTCATTCCACCAGTCATTCATTTATTCTCTTGTACCTGCTCTTCTACAGCCAGAAATCTTTCACATTCACTAACACTGCACTCATAATCCCACGCTCTTTATTTCTAACATCCTTCTAGCTTTCTAGCTCATGTGTCCTCTAGGAAATTTTCTTATAACTGGTAAACTTTTCCTATTATCCACTCCGTTCCCCGTCTTTTGTATATATTAAAACCTCTGGCCTTGTACTCTAGTTACTGTTATATAGTGAGTGGCACTGTCAGTGGCGTCTCAAGAAACATCCATCACACACGACTCTTCTCCTCCTCCTCCTCTTCTTCCTCTTCCTCCTCCTCTTCTTCCTCTTCCTCCTCCTCTTCTTCCTCTTCCTCCTCCTCCTGCTCCTCCTCCTCCCTTCCCTCGCCCTCGGTTCATCAACATATTAACTTCCCCTCTTTTTTTTTTTACCCTTTCGTATTTCCCCTTAATCTACTGCATTAATTTTTTTTCCTTATTAGTTACAGTCAGACAAGGCGAGTCACTGGTGAGCCAGCTGTGTGAGTCACTGGTGAGCCAGCTGTGTGAGTCACTGGTGAGCCAGCTGTGTGAGTCACTGGTGAGTCAACTGTGTGAGTCACTGGTGAGTCAGCTGCGTGAGTCACTGGTGAGTCAACTGTGTGAGTCACTGGTGAGTCAACTGTGTGAGTCACTGGTGAGTCAGCTGCGTGAGTCACTGGTGAGTCAACTGTGTGAGTCACTGGTGAACCAGCTGTGTGAGTCACTGGTGAGTCAACTGTGTGAGTCACTGGTGAGTCAGCTGTGTGAGTCACTGGTGAGTCAACTGTGTGAGTCACTGGTGAACCAGCTGTGTGAGTCACTGGTGAGTCAACTGTGTGAGGCACTGGTGAGTCAGCTGTGTGAGTCACTGGTGAGTCGGATGTGTGTCACTGGTGAGTCAGCTGTGTAAGTCATTAGGGAGTCATTTGTGAGTCACTGCTGAGCCAACTGTGTGAATCTCTAGTGTGTCAGGTGTGAGTCACTAGTAAGGTGTGAGTCACTAGTAAGGTGTGAGTAGTGATTGAGTGTATGTGTACTAAGTCTTACTGATGATTTGTGTTTCCGGATGTCGAGATTCAGCTCCTGGTTCCGCCTCCTAGACCACGTTGATCAGCATCACCGACTTCTGGTCTCTTGGGCCTCATCATATCTACTCTTGAGGCTGTGTATTAAGTTGGCCTCCACCACTGCCGCATCCAAATCATTCCACTTTTCAACTAACCTGAGGTAACTAAAGAAATACCTCCTTACATCTCTGTCTTCGGCTTCCACCTGGGTCCCCTTGATCCCGGTCCTCTTCAAACACTCCATTCCTATGAGGCCTCTCACTCTTTCTTAACATTCTGTATGTCGTAATCATGTCTCCCCTCTAAGATCGATAGGTTCGGATTCTTAAACCTTTCCTCACTGTATGTTCTTAGTTCTGGTGCACATCTGGTGGCAAACCTTAGTATCTTTTTGAGTTTCTTAGTGTGTTACCAGATGTGGGCTCCATGCTGGGGCTACGTACTCAAGTGTCGTGTAGAAAGTTCTAAAGAATTCTTTCTACAAGTTTCTGAATGCTACTTTGAAGTTTGCTGATCTTGCATATGTCTCCGGCGTTATACGGTTTACGGGAAATTCCGGCGACATGCTAGGTGTAACATTCACCCCCAGATCCTTCTCACTATCTGATATTTGCAACAATCTCCTCCAATTCGCATAACCTTGGGGTTGACCTCGAGTTTCCAATTGTATGACAACATTTGCAGTCTGTTGAGGTCTCTCTCGAGTTTGTCAGTCCTCTCCTGGTCTTTTTCTTCACGGTGTCCCGTGGCCTGGTCGCTAAAGCTCTCGCTTCACACGGCGAGGGTCTGCGTTCGATTCCCAGCGCGGGTAGAAACATGGGGCGTGTTTCTTTACACCGGTTGTCTATGTTCACCCATCAGTAAAATGGGTACCTGGGAGTTAGTCGACTGGTGTGGGTCGCATCCTGGGACAAGGACCTAATTTGCGGGAAATGCTCAGCATAACAATGGACTTTCATATAGTAGTATGTCATTGATGTCAGCTGGGCCTGTATACCTTGTACATGTACTTGTAGTAAATAAAGATATTATATTATTATTATTACAGACGCGCACGTGCATCTGTGTGTTGACGAGTTCGTGTGGGTGTGCGCACGCGTGTGCACGTACGTGCAGCTGTTAGGAAAGAAATACAAGTGAGTGTTGAGCAGACGACATCATTACAGTGAGTGTTGAGCAGACGACATCATTACAGTGAGTGTTGAGCAGACGACATCATTACAGTGAGTGTTGAGCAGACGACATCATTACAGTGAGTGTTGAGCAGACGACATCATTACAGTGAGTGTTGAGCAGACGACATCATTACAGTGAGTGTTGAGCAGACGACATCATTACAGTGAGTGTTGAGCAGACGACATCATTACAGTGAGTGTTGAGCAGACGACATCATTATAGTGAGTCAGACAACAATGAAGGTCTCGTTCTCATTACTTACACCAGTGTTGTTATTATGTGGTCAAGGTAATGGCACTCCCTGGCCCTCCCGGGCACTCCCTAGCACTTCCTGGCACTCTCTGGCATTTCCTGGCCCTCCCTAGCATTTCTTGGCCGTTCCTGGCACTCTCTGGCCTTCTCTGGCCCTCCCTGGCACTCCATGGCCTTCCCTGGCTCTTCCTGGCACTCCCTGGCTCCCTTCACCATACCCTCCCTCACCCTGTCCTTCGTCCAGCTCTTCCTGGTTCGACCATCTGTTATCCTCCCTTTTCTTTATTCTTCCTTCCCTTCCCTTCCCTTCCCTTCACCACCAACTTACCTCCAATTTCCCAGGGGCTGTATGACCCAAATGGATTTAGCGCTTCCCCTGATCATAATACTCTCCTCCATCCCTCTAGTGTCCTCCATCTCTCTACAGTTCCCCATCCCTCTAGTGTTCTCTATATCTCTAGTGTCCTCCATCCCTCTAGTGTTCTCCATCCCTCTAGTGTTCTCCATCCCTCTAGTGTTCTCTATATCTCTAGTGTCTTCCATCCCTCTAGTGTTCTCCATCCCTCTAGTGTTCTCCATCCTTCTAGTGTTCTCTATATCTCTAGTGTCCTCCATCCCTCCAGTGTTCTCCATCCCTCTAGTGTTCTCCATCCCTCTAGTGTTCTCCATCCCTCTAGTGTTCTCTATATCTCTAGTGTCTTCCATCCCTCTTGTGTTCTCCATCTTTCTAGTGTTCTCCATCTATCTACTGTTCCCATCCCTTTAGTGTTCTCCATCCCTCTAGTGTTCTCCATCTCTCGAGTGTTCACTATCCCTCTAGTGTTATCCATATCTCTAGTGTTCTCCATCTCTCTAGTGTTCTCCATCTCTCTAGTGTTCTCCATCTCTCTAGTGTTCTCCATCCCTCTAGTGTTCTCCTTCGCTCTAGTGTTCTCCATCTCTCAAGTGTTCTCCATCCCTATAGTGTTCTCCATCGCTCTAGTGTTCTCCATCCCTCTAGTGTTCTCCATCCATCTAGTTTTCTCCATCCATCTAGTGTTCTCCATCCCTCTAGTGTTCTCCATCCATCTAGTGTCATCCATCTCTGTAGTGTTCTCCATCCCTCTAGTGTTCTAAATCCCTTTAGTGTTCTCCATCCCTCTAGTGTTCTAAATCCCTTTAGTGTTCTCCATCCCTCTAGTGTTCTCCATCCCTCTAGTTTTCTCCATCCCTCAAGTGTTCTCCATCCCTCTAGTGCTCTCCATCCCTCTAGTGTTCTTCATCCCTCTAGTGTTCTCCATCCCTCTAGTGTTCTCCATCCCTCTAGTGTTCTCCATCCCTTTAGTGGTCTCTATATATCTAGTGTTCTCCATCCCTCCAGTGTCCTCCATCTCTGTAGTGTTCTCTATCCCTCTAGTGTTCTTCATCCCTTTAGTGGTCTCTATATATCTAGTGTCCTCCATCTTTGTAGTGTTCTCTATTCCTCTAGTGTTCTAAATCCCTTTAGTGTTCTCTATCCCTCTAGTGTTCTTCATCCCTCTAGTGTTCTTAATCCCTCTAGTGTTCTCCATCCCTTTAGTGGTCTCTATATATCTAGTTTTCTCCATCCCTCCAGTGTCCTCCATCTCTGTAGTGTTCTCCATCCCTCTAGTGTTCTTCATCCCTCTAGTGTTCTCCATCCCTCTAGTGTTCTCCATCCCTCTATTGTTCTCCATCCCTTTAGTGGTCTCTATATATCTAGTGTTCTCCATCCCTTCAGTGTCCTCTATCTCTGTAGTGTTCTCCATCCCTCTAGTGTTCTTCATCCCTCTAGTGTTCTCCATCCCTCTAGTGTTCTCCATCCCTCTAGTGTTCTCCATCCCTTTAGTGGTCTCTATATATCTAGTGTTCTCCATCCTTCCAGTGTCCTCTATCTCTGTAGTGTTCTCCATCCCTCTAGTGTTCTCCATCCTTTAGTGTTCTCCATCCCTCTAGTGATCTAAATCCCTCTAGTCTTCTCCTTCCTTCCTTCCTTTCTTCCTTCCTTTCTTCCTTTCTTCCTTTCTTTCTTTCTTTCTTTCTTCCTTCCTTCCTTTTTTCTTTCTTTCTTCCATTCTTTCTTTCTTTCTTCCTTTCTTTTTTTCTTTCTTCCTTCCTTTCTTTCTTTCTTTCCTCCTTTCTTTCTTTCTTCCTTCCTTTCTTTCTTTCTTTCTTCCTTCCTTCTTTCTTTCTTTCTTTCTTTCCTTCCTTTCTTTCTTTCTTTCTTTCTTCTCTTTCTTTTTTTCATTCTTTCTTCCTTCCTTCCTTTCTTTCTTTCTTTCTTCCTTTCTTTCTTTCTTTCTTTCTTTCTTTCTTTCTTTCTTTCTTTCTTTCTTCTTCCTTCTTTCCTTTCTTTCTTTCTTCCTTTCTTTCTTTCTTTCTTCCTTTCTTTCTTTTTTTATTTCTTTCTTCCTTCCTTTCTTTCTTTCTTCCTTCCTTCCTTCCTTCCTTCCTTTCTTTCTTTCTTTCTTCCTTCCTTTTTTCTTTCTTTCTTTCTTTCTTTCTTTCTTTCTTTCTTCCTTTCTTTCTTTCTTTTTTTCTTTCTTTCTTTCTTTCTTCCTTCCTTCTTTTCTTTCTTTCTTTCTTTCTTTCTTTCTTCCTTTCTCACAAACAATAATAGTTTTTATTCTCCATTTGTTTTCCTTTCTAATTCATTTCTTGCTTCGTCTTTCTAATTTTACCCTATCACTTCCTTCTTTCTTCTTTCATTCCTTCACCTATGATCTCCATCACTAATAGTCTCTCATTCTCCATTTGTTTCCTTCCTAATTCATTTCTTCCCTTCTACTTTCCCTATCTCTCACCATGATCCTCCCATCCTCCTATCCTCCAATCACTCACCATGATCCTCCCATCACTCACCATGATCCTCCCATCACTCACCATGATCCTCCCATCACTCACTATGATCTTCCCATTACTCACTATGATCCTCCCATCACTCACCATGATCCTCCCATCACTCACTATGATCCTCCCATCACTCACCATGATCCTCACCATCACTCACCATGATCCTCCTATCACTCACCATGATCCTCATCACTCACCATGATCCTCCCATCACTCACCATGATCCTCACCATCACTCATCATGATCCTCCCATCACTCACCATGAGCCTCCCATCACTCACCATGATCCTCCCATCACTCACCATGATCCTCCCATCACTCACCATGAACCTCACTATCACTCACCATGATCCTCACCATCACTCACCATGATCCTCACCATCACTCACATGATCCTCCCATCACTCACCATGAGCCTCACCATCACTCACAATGATCCTCACCATCACTCACCATGATCCTTCCATCACTCACCATGATCCTCCCATCACTCACCATGATCCTCACCATCACTCACAATGATCCTCTCATCACTCACCATGATCCTCACTATCACTCACAATGATCCTCACCATCACTCACCATGATCCTCACCATCACTCACCATGATCCTCACCATCACTCACCATGATCCTCACCATCACTCACCATTGCTGACCCCTTCTCCACCCATTTCCACCATCACCAAAACACCCCTCACCTACCAACCCTCCCCCCCCTCACCTATCCCTTGGGTCCTAAATTGAGGTCCTCTTTCTCAAAACCCGGATCGATGGGGAGAGCCTCGCTATTGTCGACGCTCTGACTTGGTGGTGCACACGCTGATGGTGCACACGCTGGTGGTGTCTACACAGTGTTGGTGTACACAGTGTTGGTGTACACAGAGTTTGTGCACACGCTGGTGGTGCCTAGAGATTGTTGGTGTACACACTATTGGTGCACACGCTGGTGGTGTCTACACAGTGTTGGTGTACACAGTGTTGGTGTACACAGAGTTTGTGCACACGCTGGTGGTGCCTAGAGATTGTTGGTGCACACGCTGGTGGTGCACACGCTGGTGGTGCACACGCTGGTGGTGCACACGCTAGTTGTTAAGAATAGTGATGATGGTAGCAACAAAAACAAATGGAACAAGAGTAATATAATTATAGTCACCCCTTCCCAATTATAGAGCAACGCCCCCATCTTCTATGCGACGTTGCATTCCTGCAATTTTAACCCGAGTGTGTAGGTCTAAGGGGTGAAAGGTGGGGAGAGAGCCTTCAGCTTTAGAAATATGCAATAAAATAACTTTTTAACTTTTTTTCCCATTTTGTTTATATATTCAAAAATTCACATTAAGTGTACAATAAAATGTAAAAGAATTGGTATTCTGGCTGTCAAATAATGGAATTTTAGTCAAAATATTTTCATTTTAGTGGAAATAATTCGAAAAATCCTAAATTATGCAGACAGATTTGTGGGTAGTGTGACTGTGATTTGTGGGTAGTGTGACTGTGATTTGTCCTTCACAAACAGACAGCCTCGATAAGTAAGTTTATTCAGGGATACACAAATACAGTTACATGGATTATCACACATAACATATGTGTAGAGAATCTGGGATAACCCAGACTAGGCAGGGAGGGATAACCCAGACTAGGCAGGGAGGGATAACCCAGACTAGGCAGGGAGGGATAACCCAGACTGGCAGAGGATACGACTGCAGGAGGATACGACTAGGCAGGAGGGATAACCCAGACTGGCAGGGAGGGATAACCCAGACTAGGCAGGGAGGGATAACCCAGACTAGGCAGGGAGGGATAACCCAGACTAGGCAGGGAGGGATAACGACTTGTAGAAATACACTCGGAAGTCAATTGCACGTGAAAATGCCTTCATAGTACGTGCTGCTTAATATTGTATGCAGTTTTGCAATAGCTTTTGCAGAAAGTCGTATTATATTGCTTTGTAAGCGATCTTACTTTATTTTATTATATATATCGACAAGCTGGTTAATAAAGCTTTAAAGTTTATTTCGCATTAAAGGGAACTTTAATCAAGCCTTGAAGGAGCTTTATTAAGAGCGAAAATTTGCAATAAAATGCTTGTTCTATTGGCATTTACTCATTAGTTTATAAATTAGACATATATGCAACACTTGGATATCTCAATAAAGATACCCAAGTGTTGCATATGTGTCTAATTTATAACTTGTCGGTTCTTTGAACCATTCATTTACTCATTAGTTTGATGAGAGAACGTTTCAACCATCAGGGATCTTATCAATTCACCGGAAAACTGAAACCCAGTACACAAATAACCCGGACTTACGAGTCTGGTTAATGGTCCAAGTCGGTCCGAAGCTTCGTCAGAAGCTTCTGAGGGCTGGTTGTGTGTGTTCTTGTGGCCACGGTATAGTGACTTTTAATTCTTAACTGACAGTCACTGGTGGAAGAGCCATCTTGTGGATACACTACCAGACATCGTAGCGTAAACAAACCATACCACGGGTGGGGTTAGAACCCGTGGTGTTAGAACTCGCGGGTTCTAACCCCACCCGTGGTATGGTTTGTTTACAATCGTGTCATTACGATTTCGTGAGTCATCGTAGCGTATTATGTCTTAGTAACGCACGCAAATGTTTGCTGGAATTGCTTCCATGTGAGTGAAACGTGATAACTGAAGAAGAGGAAATACCAGAGAGAGAAGAGGCGCCGTGGAGAGGATCTACCTATGATGAACAACACGGAGGACCTTGGGGGTAAGTATAGTACCGAGCATATCGCCGGAGGCTCTCATCCACCGAACAGCGGCGTCGACTACACGGGTAGACCTGGAACACCTGAGGAAACGTAATCTAGATAGAAAAAAGTCCACAGGTACTAGAGGTGCAATGGCGGACCTACCTGAGATATTAAATGACCTGAATCTGACGACCTTGTGAGAAGAAGACTTTCACCAATTTACTAACCCTGGAAGGTAATTAGCCAAGTACATCTCATTTTTACTGGGATCTTTTCGTCCTCCCCTGAGTGCTTCCCACTCACGCCAATCAGAAGACTTGTTCATCAATCAGACCCCCACGCTCGTCAGAATATTTTCACGGCCTTAGCGCCAGCGTGGAGCCCCTCACCTATTGATGCATCTAAGAAGAATTCTGGAAAAATTTAGAAACTTAACAGCAGTCAGTGGTGGGAGTGAGAGATATGAACCATGACTTGAGGAACCCCAACGGTTCAAACACCTACACGGTAGGCTTCTTCAGTCAAATACAAAGGCAGCAGGTGTAGTAGTGAAATGAAGATTATGTAATCAGTCACTGAACCTTGGAGAAATAGTATTTGAGGTGGTCAGTCCCTCAGCCTGGAGAAGAGCTCTGCTCCATGGTCTGGAACTATATAGTTCCAGCTCTCTGCTCCATGGTCTGGAACTATATAGTTCCAGCTCTCTGCTCCATGGTCTGGAACTATATAGTTCCAGCTCAGCTCCATGGTCTGGAACTATATAGTTCAGCTCCAGCTCCATGTCTGAACTAGTTCAGCCCTCCATGGTCTGAACTATATAGTTCCAGCTCTCAGCTCCATGGTCTGGAACATATAGTTCCAGCCCCTCAGCTCCATGGTCTGGAACTATATAGTTCCAGCTCTCAGCTCCATGGTCTGGAACTATATCAGTTCCAGTCCCTCACGCTCCATGGTCTGGAACTATATAGTTCCAGCCCTCAGCTCCATGGTCTGGAACTATATAGTTCCAGCTCTCAGCTCCATGGTCTGGAACTATATAGTTCCAGCCCTCAGCTCCATGGTCTGGAACTATATAGTTCCAGCTCTCAGCTCCATGGTCTGGAACTATATAGTTCAGGACTATGGAGCTGAGGTACTGACAGCCTCAAACACTATTTCTGCAAGATTGATGGAGTATCACCTTCACTTCACTACTAGTAACACCTGCTGCCTCTGGAGACTGAAGAAGCCTACTGTGTGGGCGAAACGTTTCAACAACAAAGACACCCAGCTGTTGCACATGTGTCTAAATCATCAACTTGTCTGTGTTTTTACACCATTTTCAACATAATCAAAGACAATTATACCAGTACAAATAGTTGGAACAACGTTTCCCATTAAAGATAGCTTTAATTAATCCTTAAAAACGCTCGTTTAAGAGCGAAACGTTGCAATAAAATGCTTCTTCTACTGACATTTACTCATTTAAAGAGTTTGCTTTACCTCGTCTGTCTACTTGCTTTAGTTACCAGCTTTATTTAACAGGGAAGACTGATCAGTCTTGAGATGACCTACTGACATAAGGGGAACCTAATTACCCAAATTAAACCCGAGACACGAGGTACAAATTTGAAGT